>PVJL010000117.1:488328-595912 GCA_004026885.1 Lyroderma lyra | reverse complement strand
CCCCCCTTTGAAAGTATAAGGTCAGACTTGGAGAAGAATCCCTGTGGCCACCGCAAATAGACGGGCAGTAATGGCCTGTCATTGAAGGTGCCGCTCACACATTCCAAGCCCGGAGCCTGCGTTCCTCCTCTGGGGATTGCTTTCTGGCTGGCTTTCAGGTTTAGTGAAAGCGTTTCTTGTTTCTGAGAAGCCGTGGGGTGGGAGTTCACGAGGCTTCCCTGTCATTCGTAAGGCCCGGTCAAAGCCAGCTGCCACTCAAACATGATCAAAGACGAGAGCTGTGTCTGAAAGAGGGAACTGGGTGCCATTCACTGGCCCGCAGCCCAAAGAACGAAGCGCCTTGCTCGGTGTCAAGGCCTTATGACCAGAACCTAGGGCTCCTGACTCCCGTCCCAGGGGCCTTCCTGCTAACCTTTGTGGCCTTTCAGTTGGTACAGCCATTAACACCTGACCATTGCTCTACCTCGCAGGCCCCCATGTCTAGCTATCTGCTGCATGGCTGCTTTGTTGACCAGCACCTTTAAATTATTACTCAGTCTGGTGCCTTAACTTTGTTACTCTCTTTTCTAGTCTCCATTTTTCTTATCGGGTCCCTCCTGCCGTCTTGCTCTGGAACTTCCCTCGGTTTGGACCCGTCACTTCGCATCCCCCTTCCGTTTCTGAGTCTGGCTTGCCTCTGCGGTATGCCACGCATTCTCTGTCTATATTCTTGCTGTTGCACTAGCCCATAGCAATCACCTTATTTTTCCTTTTTATAATTTTCTTCATTAAATCCCATGTGGAAGTTTGAACATGTCATGTGCATTGTGCAACTAGTAAAATGATGTAAATAGAGGAGAAGGAAGAAATGAAGTTCCTCATGCCTCCTCCCTCTGCATCCCTTCCTCTTACCATACATACCCAGTGTTAAGAATTGGGTGGATAGCTTTCCAGACCTTTCTCTTGCTCTCACAAAAGCATAATCAACATATTCACATAGTGTATTTTTTGGTTTGCTTTTGCAAGAATAGAATCGTGTTTTGCACTTATTTGAGAACTTCAGCCCAAGGTACAGATTTAAAAACTTGTTTAAAGAAATAGCTGCATAATAACCCACCTTGTGGCTGTATTGCAGTGTGTACAGTCACATCTCGAGGGTGGGTATTGCAGGACTGGGCTGGGCATTTTCTGCTTGCCTCTCCAGATACCCCGTCCGCCTTGCTCGGCCCCGCTCGGTACTCTGGACCTGTCTGGTCTGCATCCATAAGACCCTTGCCCTTGGACACCTGCTGGGATTCAGTTCGTGAGGCTCCACTAGGAGATTGGAGGGGAGGTGAACGATGGAGTCAGGGTGTTTTCCCTGATGGCTCCACTGTGGAGCGGCTGCGTGCCTCTCCTGAAGGTCATAGCTCCTGTCAGGCCACTAACTACCCTCTTGACTGCATGACCTCACCCTGCCCTTTTCCTGGTCAGGCTTCGGGATGGTACTGGTTCCCCGCCGCCATTGGTCCCTGCATCCTGCACATACATTTAATTTCCCCAAACCCTGTTTAGGCTTTGTTAAATAATCTTTTTGTTAAACGCTCCTTAATATTCCAGTTTGAGTATTCCATTTGTTTCCTGACAACCTGAGTGATAAAGTTTTGTTCTTTTTCTTTTTTCCTGCCACTTGTTGTTAACTTTCTAACTAGGTTTTGGTTTTGTTTTGTTTTGTTTTGTTTTTGTTTTTTTCCCCTTAATCTGGAGCATGGCCATTCTGTCAGGTTAATTTATTATTATTATTTTTAGTCCTACATTGTATTTCACTCGTATTCTCAAAACCCTTCCAGAGCACCCTAGGGTTCGGAATCAAGGTAGGGAGTTTTCCCTACCCAGCCATCTTTTGCATCACCCCCCCATTCCAAGATCCCTACCCAGCTCCCCAATTTCTCCCAATATGCATTTCATGCATTGGTTCAATTAGTTCTCCCAGTGACTGGTTTCACAATGTTAGACCAGGAGCTAACCTGCCTAAGCTTCTATGTCTTCAAGTCAAAGGGGATAGTAATAACATATAATTCATAGCATCTGATTGAGAGTTAATTGAACAAAATAGACTGAAAGCTTCTAAGAGTTTCTGGCACATCATAAGTTTGCAGTAAATGCTAGTTAGCAGTTGCTGTTACCCCACGCTGATCAGAGTTGCCTGTGGCTATCCCTGCATGTCCAGATCAGCTGCATTCCCAGGACCCATCTAGACAAGGCTTCTCTGGACCCTTCTTTTGATTTCTACCTGACAGAGGATTTTTCTCCTTCCTTCTTCCTCTCTCTCTCTCTCTCCCTCTCTCCCCCTCTCTTTCTCTCCCTCCTATCTCTCTTGCTCTTTTAATTAATAGACTGCTTTTGAGAGCAGTTTTAGGTATATAGAAAAACTGAGTAGAAAGTACAGAGAGAGCTCTCATGTACTCCCTTTCCCTCCCTCCACCCCAGAGTTTTCCCTGTTATTAGCATCTTTCATTTATTACAATTGAAGAACTAATATTGATACATTATTAACAATGTCCATAGTTTTTTTTGTACAGTTCTGTGGGTTTTGACAAATGCATACTGTCACTTGTCACTGCCCTGAAAATCCTCAGTGCTCTACCTGTTCACCTATTCAGACCTCCCTCCCCACCCTCCCCAAACCACTGGCAACCGCTGATCATGTTACTGTCTCTGTAGTTTTACCCTTCCGCTCTTCATTTCACATTATCATTTGTGTTCATGGCTTACGTTTCCTGCTGCTTCATCTTTGCTCTCTGTACACCCCACATACAACTTCATAGCCAGTAGTGATGCAAGTATGTGTTTCAGGAATGAATTATTAAACCTGTTTATCCCTAGAATCCAGGCCTGCGTTGCCATTGCAGGCCCTCCTGCCTGATGAAGCAGGCATTTGGCTCTTGCACTGGCTCTGGGACTAATGGGACACGGGATCCTGTCGGAACATCGCTGGAGTCTAGTTTCCTAGTCTGCAGATGTTCAGAGAGCTTCCACCCTCACACAGGGATTTGAGACCTAAGCAGGAACAATGCAAACCAAAATAAACAGAAAGAGCTATAAAACACAAAACTCTCATACGCATAAATCTAGATAGACCAAGCATGGCCACGAATTAGTTCTTTTGTTTCTTTTTCATGAATTAGTTCTGGAAAGCCCTGACTTTTCTTTAGTCTGTCTTCTGCTGAGCCACGCATTTTTCAGGCAGTTTATTTATAACAGTAATAGCTGCCTTATATTTGCACTGCAATTTGGATTTGCCCTGAACTGAACATCTACATAAGATGAGCAGTGCAATAGAGGGAGCAGTGCACAGTAGCATTAGTAGTAGTAGTAGTAATATTTGTAATGCTTACTATGGATGGAGCCTTTGCGAAGTGTCTGACCCTGCACCATGACATCTAATTCTCACTGTGGGCCTGTGAGGTCAGCATTGTAATCTGTACTTCATAGATATATAAATGGGTCCTTTTTAGATAACTACACCTTTACTCAGCAGAGGAAACTGAGGTCCAGAGACAAATCAAGTCACTTGCTAGAAACCACACAATAAATTAGTGGCCAACATGCAAGTGCAGCTCTAGCTCCCAAACATCCCGGGTCACTTCCTAGATTCTGAATATGGCTCTGCAGCTTGCTCTCAGGCAGTGACCTTTCCATTTTCCCCCAAAAGCCCAGCTGAAAACAGGCCACGCTTCTTTCACCCACATCTGCTGCCTCCTATTTTCTGATAAGGCATGCGTTTTGCCGCTCGTCCTCCCCTACGCTGCCTCTTGCCCATGTCACCCCAACCTTCTGACGCAGTGATCCTTCGTGATCCCCAGTAATCCCCTCGCTCTGCTGTGCTGCCCCATCCCTGGCAGGTCCCTGTGACTGTTTCGGGCCATGCTCTTGCTTTTGACAGGCCCGTGTTGTCCCACATTCGCCTGTATCGGCTCACATTGGTCCATGTTTCAAGAGCAGGTCCAGAATTTCTGGTGTTCCATTAGATCATTTTTGGTAATTGTGGAAGAAGCCATTAAATAACATTGAATCACAGTGGGAAATTTTGTCCTTTCTAATTCTTCTGCAGACTTCCAGGAGAAAGTCCCAGTGCAGGGCTAGTCAGTCTTAAATGCTTCTCCCTGACACTTGGTGACCTTCCTTTTTTAACAAAGCCAGCAGATCTGAGTTCATCCTTTGGAAGAATGTACCCAAAATTCAGCAATGTTCTTAGTGTATTTACTCCGAGGTTTACTGTCTATTTCAGGTTAGCGATACCGGCTTAGAATTTATGGGAGTTAGAAGCGTGTCCTTTTAAAACACAATATACTTAAGCACAACAGTAAGTAAATGACTGTGCCGTTTGTACCAGGGTACGTCAGATACCGTGACAGCAATGTACAGGTGACTGAGGTCTGGTCTTCGCAGGCCCAGCTGCCCTTCCTGCTTGGGAATGCAATGGCTTTGTGGCTGCTATGCAGCGTGGGGTCATCCCTCCCCTCCCCGTCTTCTCGTCCCAGGTCTGGTCATCCACTTGTGCTTATCCATGTCTGGAACCCTGTTGAAGAATTAAAGACTGTTATCAGGGGGCTGGGATTAAGGAGCCATCCACAGCCCATTCCCTCCCTGCACTCTGACTCAGGGCCGGCCACAGAACTTGTCTGGCCCTTTGATAATGACACGTTTGACGTGGTTATCTGTGAAGCCCTGGGGGGTGGGGGAAGCATGCACCAAGGCGACTTTGATGTTCTGGTGGAACAGACTGGGCAGCCCCCCTGTTCTGGTTAATTCTGCCCTTCGGTCCTGCTTCCTCAGCCTTGCTGCTCCTCCTGCCTTGCCTTCTGTCCTGGCAGGGCCAAACCCAACCCGATCGAGTGAAAAACAGGGCTCTCGTTTGTTAGGAATCCCGCTTGGTGGGTGAGGTTTTGAAGGGAGTGCCCCCGGTTAACCTCCATCCAATACACTTGGATGGTCATAAGTACGTTTGGATGATGAGAGAAGGGAAACTTGTTTTGAGATTCATCTGTAACAGTTCGGAGGTTTGGAAGAACCAACCCTGTCACACTTGACCCGGTTTCCATAAAGACTCAGAGCCAAGAAACTGCTTTGCTCTTCAAGATGTGTATTTTCTCCCGGACCTTTCTCTGTCTTCCGTCTCCACGGTGTGTTTGTCATTGAGGATCCGAGAAACAGATCTGTGCATTGGGCTGGAGAGTGGGTTTGGGGGTACATTGGCCGGGAGAGTGGGTTTGGGGGTGCATTGGGCCGGGAGAGTGGGTTTGGGGGTGCGTTTAAGACCTCACCACCCACTCTCCATTCCTTCCTGCAGAAAGAGACCAAGGAGATCGTTATCTCCTGGTGGAGGCTTATTTCCAGAGGAGAAGTGACCTGAGAGGCCATGGGAACTCGCCCTTGGGGTGGGGGTGGGGGGCTGATTCACAGAAGTCTTGGCTGACCTTGGCTGCTGGTGGCGGGAGTGGAGGACAGTGGGTGAGGGCTGGCCGGGGACTGGCGTCCCTGGAATTCCCTTTACGGCAGGTCTGTTGTATTTTGATTAAGAACGTGTTCGTTCCGATCTCCGTGAGTCTTTGTGGGAGGGGCGCTTACAGGGCCCGTTGTAATTGTGGAGGAACAATAATAATGGCGGTAGCGCGCACGCATTAAGCATGTAGACCAGCGGGGCCGCCTGAGACCATCGGAAACCACGTAGCAGATAGTTACATGACGATTCATAACAGCAGCAACATGACAGTTATGAAGTAGCAACGAAAATAACTTTATGGGGGTCCCCACACCGTGAGGGGCTGTATTAAAGGGTCGCGGCCTTGGGAAGGTTGGGAACCACTAAAGAGCGGCCAAGCGGAGCTCAGCCCTTGACGTGTGGCGTGTCCCATGATTCTATTCATAAGTAGCGCCCTGAGGGAAAGGTGTCATTTTCCTCATTTCACAGGTGAGGTAACCGAAAGCCCAGAGAGGGGAAGTCGCTTGTCCAAATGTAGGTAGTGTCAGTGCTAGCATTCAAGTTCAAGTCTGTGTCTCACCCAGCGTGCGTGTTTTACAGCAGTCAGGATGAGAACTCTGGTCTGCGTAGTGCCTGTTCCTTCCTTTTCCTGAATATTGAGTCTTAGAAAGCCTTTTCTGTCTCTTCTTTACATGATGCTGCTTTGGGGAAGACAAACAAGATTTCATCCATGTAGTCCATCCATCTTGATGTATTTTTAAGAGTGGAGCTGTTTTGGGGGAGTCGAATCTAATTACCCAGGTGGGAGTTTATTTTAAATAACCACACGTGCCTTCATCTGGAATTCCAAAGGACCCGGAGTCCCCACTGAGGGTCAGGGTCTGTGCTCTGTGATTCGAACACAGGTAACAAAATAGTTGATTTTAGAAGATGCATTCTCTGTTTTCTATCCTCTTTTTCTTTCCCTCGGTTTATAGTGTTTATTCTGAGCTGCTGGGATGTCTGCAGAGTATCGAGCAGATGTGCCGTAAGGACAGTCCTCAGACTGGCTTTCCTGCCAGTCCACAGAGGGCTTTGGGTTCTTTGGGAGGCATGTTCTTGTGACCTCAGATAGACAGAGATGGTGATTTAAGTTCTTTAAGTTGAAGACTAGATGAAGAAAACGAAAATGGGAACCGACATCTCCAGTGGGCTTGTGTTCAAGATTCTGTCCTTTCATTCTGTATTCTACTTTGAATCACAGCCATTCTTAACATCATCCCTTGTAGAATTTATTTCCTCCGGACTCCCCTCCCCTCCTCTTTCCCTCAATTCCCCCCTTCTTTGTCCTCGTATCTCTCTCTCTCTCTCTCTCCCTGCTCCCTCCCTCTTTTTTTTTCTCACAAACACCGAATTTCTTGTAGTTCTTTTTCTTAATCATTATTATATCCCAGTGAAGGAAAAAGGGCTAGACTTTATCACTCTTTCAGACTTCAAGGGCCTGTGCTGCCCTGGATTGTAAATCAGGTCCCTTTACAAGCTGCATTAACACATTGAGGCCATAAGGGGCAGGTTTAATGCACTGATTTTATAAATAGTGGCAGAAAAGTTATGGCATTCCTAAAGCCACCTACCACAGAGAACCAGCCGATCAGCAGTTTCAGCACTGGGACCATCAGGTTCGATATCAAAACAGAGAAGAGAGTCCTGTCAGAAAGGGCCACTTGTCATACGGTTTAAGGACAGTTGGTACAGTGGCTTCAGGTGGAAATCGGCATGGTACCACGAGACCTGGGATTGCTTCCAGCTGGAGCTAATTGACTCTGGCACTTGGAGAAAGTCACTCACCTCTCTCTGTGTTAATATACCCTCCCATTTGGAAAGTGGGAGCAGTCACCCCACTTCAACACACTCTTAAGCTTTCAAAAAGAATTGAAGGTAATACAAATAATATGGGTGGAATAAATGTAACTAATACTCGAAGATGTGTACTGTGTGCAAATATTTTATACGTGTGTACACACACACACACGCACACATTTCCCCCCTATTTGTTCCTGGCAGCCACCTTGTGTGATGAGCTAGGTATTATCCACTTTGAGCTAATAAAAAAAAACCAGATTCTGAGAGGTTTGGTCCTAAACCACAATCACACACCTAGTTAAGTGCTATTCCCAATTCTCCCAGGACTGGGAGAACCCAGCTGGACCCAAACTTGCCTGCTGGTATACCTGG
The DNA here is from genome assembly GCA_004026885.1 of Lyroderma lyra. NCBI lineage: Eukaryota > Metazoa > Chordata > Mammalia > Chiroptera > Megadermatidae > Lyroderma > Lyroderma lyra. The sequence goes on along the minus strand of PVJL010000117.1, from coordinate 588,255 downwards.
CCCTCCGATGGGCTGCATGACCTTTACCATACTTGCTCGTGGTGGCTGGGCAGGGTCTAAGGCAGCTTCGTGTTCTGGGCTGGTTGTTTCAGGCTCTAAATAGCTTCCCTTTGGGTTCCAAACACCCACCAGATCATTCCAATTGTGCTCTAGAAACACCGTCATTTCTTGTATACTTCACTACATGGGAAACACTGGCGGGCTCCAAACTAGAGCATCTTACCACCATGGACATCAGCTCATGGGCTTGACGACGTTACCTGCCAGGAACAGAAAGTAAAGCACCTGCAAAGCCACATTCGCCAGTCCTTTCTGACGTCCTCGAGGAGACCTTTTCATCTTAGACGTCAGATTTGTTCAGCTTGTTCGTTTTTGACCCTCGTGTGTGTGTGACTCTGTAATGCTGGTCCGTGAATTCACAGACAAGCCTGCTCTATGACCAGTGAGGTCTGGTTTCATGTGGCTTGGGAGTGGTCAGTCATTCGTCATTCTCCAATGCCAAGGCCAAGGCTTGCTTTCCAGACCCTTTTGTGTCTGAGGACAGTTTGCCTGCACTGTGACTTTGCGGTGGATCCCATCCTACATGCCTGGAAAAAATTAAAATTAATAAAGCAGTTTTCTTAACCACTTGAAGGGGACAAGCTGAGGACCCCAGGGGCAGCATCAATTTGAACTTCATGAGTTGGCATTTTGATAGCTCTGCTCTGCATGATGAAGACGAATAATATTAGCACTACAGCTCATGGAGCAGAGGTCTTGCGACTTCTGTCTCTGAAACCTGTACCTGGCCTATAACTCATCTTTGTGCTCTGTCTGTTTAGATTCCTGATTACTGAGCTGGAGAAGGTTTATTTAATTACCATTTGAAGAGGACCCAGCCAGTCCATCTCAATGGTGTTGCTTCCACTCAGATCAGCTCTTACTAATTCCCTGATATGCTGTGGGCCTGCGATACCCCTTGCCCCATGCTGACATTTAATAGTTGTTGAGGGAAGTGATGATCATGCCAGCGGCTCAGGGCTGGGTGTCCCTAGGCAGGAGGATGGTCACATTTCATAGCTGGTGTCAGTTCAGACATTACCGGGCTCCTTTCCAAAAACCAGTTACTTTAGCTCTTTGCTAGAAAGATAACGAACATCAGAAAAGGACTGTGCCATGAAAGGGAACTCTTACAGTTACTGAGATTATTATTACTATTGCAGCTCCCACTGGAGATGCTTCTGGCGCCCCCGGAGACTCACAGAGCTGTGCCCAGGACAGTGGTTCCTGCTCCTGGTCTGAGACTTGCTCCTGGGCTGGCTCATGGCTGCATAAGAGCTACATATGGAGCTTCTAAAATCCCGATTTCGTGGCCAGAGCAGGGCATGGAAATCCATATTTTTCTAATGTGCACCTCAATTTAGGAAGCACAGTCCTAGCATCACCTCTTACAATTTTTCAATTAGTATGAACACAGTAGATTATAACAACCCTCAATACTTCCATATAAAAAAAATTTTTTTCTTAAAAGTTCAGTTTTCTGACCACTTCACAGAATTTTCTGACGGATGACCTCTGCATCACACCAGTATAATACAACTTTCTGTGTCTTACCCTTAATTCATTTGGCCAGCTGTCGAGGATGGGCTCCCGGAGCTAAGGTAAAAAAATCAAAAGACACATGGTTCCAAGGCTAAAGGAGTCTTTGGTCTAGACAGGGGACAAATGAACAATAAAGCAGCTGTTGTAGAACAATATAATTGTTTAAATTAAATTGCCGTGGGAGCAGGTGGCATTTGCTGTAAAGTCAGGTAACGTGTCCTGTGAGAGAAACCCTTTGACTAGAGTCTGGATAAAGGTGAGGATGGTTGGTGAACATATGAGAAGACAGAGAGAGCATCTTTGCAAAGGCTTAGTGGCCACAGAGCCTGATATGTGCCAGGAACAGCGTTTCTTGGTTTTGCCACTGAATAAAATACGAGGCAATACACGATGCAAATGAGGGTGGACATACTGACAGAGGCTGGATCACGGGGTGGGGGTGGGGGCTTGTATAATAGGTCACGTGTGGTGGGAGTTGGTATTCTACCTCATTAGCGCATCTACCTGGCCACATATATGGGTTTTTTCCTAAGTGCCTCATTGATCTGTATCTTTTTAAAATCCTCTCCCCTGATAATAAGACATGATGAAATTCTTATTCTCACGCAATAGGTCACCTTGGATGCAGGAGAAGCTAAGTGGTAATTTGTTATATCCCTTGGGCAGCCCTGATTCCAATTCTTGTTTTCTGGCCCTGTTCTCTCTTATTTCTGAAGCCAGCAGTCAGCTTGTTTGTGAGCCCTCCTTCCCCACAAAACTGATGTCCTTTGCAAACCCACTGCCTCCTTCACCAGCTTCATCTCAGGCCAGTCCTTCCTTGATCCCTAAGCTCCCTCCACACCAATCTTTTTCAGTTTTTCAAAGAAACAAAACGTACTCCTACCTACTAATCAATGTCACCCCAATAAACGTAATGACAACAACAACAAAATTTACTCCTGCATCCAGGCTTCTGCACACGCTATTTCATCTGCCTACATTTCTCCATCTGCACCTCCACCTAAACTGATCTTTCTCCAAAAGACCTTTTCCAGCCTCTATTTAAACAAGCCCCACCCCCACATTTTCTGACACTTAATACAATTTTACATTTTATTTGTTTTGTTCACATTCTTTTTTCTCCAATGCCAGACTTCCCCTTTGTGTCCCATAAAAGCCATGACCTCTTCTGATTCATTCACAACTGCACCCTTCCCACCTATTTAATAATAAATAGTAGATAATTATTTGTTGAATGAGTGGATGGATGAATGATGGATGGATGGATGGGTGGATGGATGGAGTTGAAGTCCCTAAGATGAATTCTTAACAAAATCCAACCTACCATTCTTTTTTCTTGCTCTAGTTCCACTTAACCAGGCTCCTAAGTATTCTCATCTTCCCCATGAACCTAATAAAACTTCATCATCTCTCATGCTGCAGTCTAATCTACCTTCATTCAATGAAATCTGGGATCTCTAAAGCTGACCCTGATTTATCTCTCTCCTGACTTACATATAAAATACAGAGTGAGCCAACAAAAGTATACTTATTTTAAGAAAGGAAAAAACTGTATTAAAATTGTAATACTCAATATATACCAATGACTAAAGATGAATACAAATCGCATTTGACTTCTGCAATTACAAGAGGTGCTCCAAGTGGTGACCATCAGTGTCCAGACACTGGTGATTACGCAAACTACTGCTTGAGCAACGTTAACCAAAGTGTCCAGTTGTGTCACTGTGCATGCCATTTCAATTTCTTCCCCAAGTACCACTGGTGTAGCCGATTTTCTACGGTACACCACATCCTTTAAGGTCCCCCATAGGTAGAAGTCAAGGGGCATTAAATCAGGAGAACTTGGGGTAAACTCAAACAACGTTATTGAATTTCAAATAACCACTTCAAAATAGTCTTGTGTTTCTCAAATGACAACCGTGCTTCTGCCATTTTCTTTGACTGTCCTGCTTGTCTCATGGTGACACTAGCATTCATATGATTAATGCCATCTTTTGAGCGAATATCATACTACCCATTGCTGTTGTATTTCAATTCAACTTCAAAAAGTAATACATAGATAACATCTCTTAAAATGTGTATCCATGTTTTTGGCACCCTGCTATGTTTATATTTTGTTCATAGCCTTGGAGTATATGTGCATTGTTTCCAGTTGGATCACTTATCCAAACGTCATCTAAGTAATCATTTTTGAAAAGACTTTTCTCATAAGAAAAAGCAATTTTTAAATAATAAAAGCGATAAAGAAATAAATTTCAGAAAATGTGAGAAATACTGAGTATAATGAAGCTGATAGGAATTCTGCATAATTCTCAATTCTCCCCCCCCCACCATGTTAAATAGTATAGATATTTTGTCTATTTTCCATTGAGTGGTTTTCTTATACATTCTACAAGTTGATGTGCATGTGTGCATACATGCATAAATATTCTGAATTTTAAGTAGAGCACGCTCCCCACATCATTCTAAAGATTTTTATAAGTTGTTTCGTGGTATGCTTGGTCTTAAGTTCTGTTTTTGAGAATCACTAATGAGTGCTCACAGAATGCCAGACTGAGTGCTAGCCACTGAGCTTCATATTATCCCCCTTTAAACATTTAATGCTTCCTGAAGCAGAAAAGATAATGAAAAGAGTGTCTCCCCTCCGGTAGCTATGTTTCTGAGTGGCTGTGCCAAGTCTCAGAAGCAAGAGGTGAAACTCCAGAATAATTTGAATTAAAGGCAAACTAGAAAGACTGGATCCCCAGTGAATACACCCAGTACAGTTGCTGAGTGCATCGAGCACACAGATGCCTTCAGTAAATGTGTTCCTACCAGACCTCCAGAGCACTGAATTGGGGACACCTTGGTGGATCATTTGCCTCGGAAATCTGAGCTATGAGAATGACTCACCTGTTTCTTCTTTTCTAGAGTGACCGTCTTCTCATCAAGGGAGGCAGAATCGTCAATGATGATCAATCCTTTTATGCTGATATTTACATGGAAGATGGCTTAATAAAGTATGTATATAGATCCTTTCTCTTTATCTTTTTGTGCTTCAGCTCTTCATTAGAGGCTCAGGAAGAAGCTTGCTGTGTTTTGCTTACTAGACTGGTGGTTCCTCGTGTTTAATTTTTTCTTCTTAAAAAAAATGAATCTTTATATTATCCCTTCAGTCTGGATGCACGTGATTCTTTAAAAGTGGAAGCTAGCCTTGGGTTATAGGATGAAGTAAAAAATCTGAATTCAAGCCACCAAGTGATGCTGAGGGCCCCTCTGTACAAGTTGAGTTTATGGGCACTTGGAGAAGTAGAAGAGGTGACCGTCATTAAGAATACTGACAAATGTGCACAAATTATGGCATCCTAAAAATATAAGGCCTTTTGCGATTCCACCAAAGGAGTTCAAATGAGGGCAAGGGATTTAGAAGTGCACAGACAGGACAAATCTCGTTAGAGGAAGTTTTTTGTTTGTTTTGTTTTTGTTTTTGTTTTAGAATGGAGGAGTCATTTCAACTGAACCTTGAGTTGGGTAGGACTTAGGTTGGCTGAGCACAGATGGGGCATAGATTTCAGGCAAGATTTCAAAACAGATAGTTTAGGGATGTATAATTATTTTTAAAAATAGCATGCTATTGGATGCCTATAAGCAGCACAGTCAGGTAAACTTTATGGTCAGGTTCCTGACGTGCTAACCTTTACAAGATACTTTGATCTACACATATCCTTTTATCACATAAAGCAAAGTATACCCCCACAGTGATAGGATAGTGTATAAAATTGGCATATCCCACTCATCTGACTAGCCATCCTTGACCTTGTTAGTTTTATGATTCAACTTCATTGGCTAGTTTACGATTCTGGTTATAGGAGATTCTTACTTTGAAAATGTGGCTTAAATATAACTTTTTGTAGGTGACCATTCCTTACCAGCCCCAAAATCTAGGCTAGCTTCCCTTTCTATGAGCTTTTAAAAGACCGTGTGCTTTTATCAATCATAGCAATTCTGACGGTGTTAGGCCCCCTTGAGAGCAGGGACCATGTCTTACTCATCTCTTTAACCCCAGCACTTAACCCAGAACTTATTAGCACATAGAGGACTTAGTACTTTTATAAGAGCTACCTTTTATTGAGTATGTAGTATGTGCCAGGTACCATCTTAAATGTTTTACACAACTTATCTAATCTGCCACCAACTGTATGAAGTAAGTACTATTATTACTAATAATTAGGCAGACCAGACATGCTGTTTTAAACAGGACAGAAAACAACAGTACTGTCCCGTTTCGAACGGTACATATGGTCAGCCTCGTCTCCCTGGGCTACCCACTTGTCGGATGAGGAGAAAAAGGAACAGAAAAAGTAAATAACTTTTAAAGATCAACACAGTAATCAAATACATGGTGTGAACGAATGAACAAACAAACAAATACAAGGATGAAGATACTGGTGTCTAGTTGCCTAGCCCATTTATTTATATAACTCCTTTTTTGTATTAGTAGGGAAAATGGAAACATTAGGCAAGCTAACTGTTACCAAACAATAATTTTGTCAAAACGTGAGCCATAATTGATTTTATGTTTTCCTATTACTAAGCCATTATTGAAAATATAGTCAGCTCTCTTTGGAGGTCGTGAAAACCCTCATTTAGAGATTCAGAGATGGAAACAAACTTACTACCTAATAATGCTTTTTCCTCATTTTAGAACTCATGACAGGCATCACTAATGGATTACGGAACTTTCTGCAGTCGAGCCTTAAATACAGGCTCAGAATCCATCTTCGCACAGTGAATCAGGCATCCACTCTCAGAGTTGAATATGTAAAATGAATCCTTTGTTGCCATCTATATTAGAATAGAGCAGGCCACTTGCCAAGGATGTTATAGAAGGAATTAAACCATCAGATGTGTGTGTTGGTGGGGAAGATTAGATAAACATGACCTTCATCTAATCCTGAAATTTTGTATATCTCCAAAGACATTCTTAACTCGCAGAGCTTAAAAACAGAAGTACAAATGGTCCTTGACTTATGATGGTTTGACTTAGGATTTTTCAACTTTGCGGTGGTAAGAAAGTAATACAGCTTCAGTAGAAATCGTTACTTCAAATTTCGAATTTTGATCTTTTCCGGGCTAGTGATAGGCGTATGATATTCTCTTATGATACTGGGCAGCAGCAGGGAGATAATGTTGCCCAACTGTAGGCCAATCTAAGTGTTCCCAGCACGTTTAAGGTAGGTTATACTAAGCTGTGATGTTCGGTAGGTTGGGTGTACTAAATGCATTTTCACCTTACGGTATTTTTGGTTTATGATGGGTTTATTAGGATGTAACCCCATTATATAATAAGTCAAAGGGCATCTGTAATTTCCTCCAATTTTTACATAGTTATTTTCCTGTGAATATATCTGCATTTCCTGCTATGTGCAAGGCTGTTGTCGAAGTCCCTGGACACGTGCTCTGTCACATGCTGTGGTAGATAAATTGTTATCCAAACCATCCTGTCATCTTTGCCTGGACCTTAGAGTCTTTTAGGGGAACTGAGAAGTCTGTATACAGTAGACTCTCAGTTAACCAGCACCCATGGGGATAGGTAGATGCCAGATAAATCTAAGTGGATTTCTGTTAACCGGATCTCAAGCAACTGGCAAAACCCCCCTCATTTTCCTGGTTGCTTGAGAGTGCCGGTTTCTTGAGTTCTGATTATTGGGGAATCTACTGTATATGCAAAGGACAGGCTTAACATTGCCAGATAACATTACTATCAAATAAGACATTAGTAGAATAGATGAGCCTCAGAAGAAGGACAGGGCTGTGTGGGAGTAGCGTAATAGCTGGTATTTGTTAAATTCATACGTACCTAACAATGTTCTTTGGGCTTAACACATATTAACATTTAAGCTACATGACAACCCTATATGGGGGAGGCATTTTTATTACATTTTACAGATGAAGGAATTGAGATCTGGTGAGTTTAAGTAACTTGGCCAAGGTCATAAATCTTGTAACTGGCAGAGCCAAGATGGTGCATCTAGATAGCCTATGTCTAGCGCTGATCCACACTCTGAATTATTAGATCTGGCTGTCAGGAGAAACTTGAGTAAGGATGGGAGATGGAAGCTGAGCCTTGAAGGATTCATGTGACCTTGATTACATCGGTGGAGGAAAAGGGGAAAGCATTTCTGTCTCAGACTTGGTGTTAAACCAGTTGTCCAAATGGTGGAAACATGCACGCATGCACACACACACACACACACATGCGCACACAGGCACACATGCATACACACACACAGGCACACATGCATGCGTGCACACACACATGCACATAGGCACACATGCATACACACACAGTCACACATGCACACGTGCACACACACACACACAGGCACACATGCACATGTGCACACACAGACGCGCACATGCACACGCACACACACACACACACAGGCACACAGGCACACATGCACGCATACCCACACACACAGGCCAGCAGCTCTTCATGCCCTTGGTTCGCAGTTTCCCCCGAGGAAAATCAGTGAGGGAGAAAAACAGGAATACAAGTGGCCAGTGTCTGGGCTAGAGTGGGATTACAATCAGAGGCTGCATTTTTTCCACAGCGTGTTTTGAATTGTGGTAGTTCTGGAATGACCCAGTGGCGATGTGGTAGAGTTGAACTCTTGGAGATGTCAGGAATACTTTGCTTTAGTTGCAGAACTAAGATCCTGGCAGGCCAGTGTGGACTCGGAACTGCCTCAAGGGAGTGTCTCTCTTGGCTGGCTGTGAACAAAAGCGGAAGCATTGGTGCCGCTGGCGGTGGGACACATGTATCCCCAAGGTGGGACATGTTTCAGGATAATGTAGGGGCTTATGAATCATAGTTCTGCCTGGAATCCATATTGGTCAGGTTTCACTGGCCACTTAAATTAAGGGTGTGAAATTGCATATAAAGCAACACGGGATGGTCTCTGAGGCAGCATTGTGCCAAGAGTAGTTGTGTTTGTCACTTGCCTTGTGTAGTGTGCCTTTGGCATACTCTTTGGCTCCCTCCCCACCCGAGTCCCCCACTCATCCTCCCGGGGATGCTCTTAAGTTTTCTGGGCAAAATCATGTCTGGTAGAGGTTGTCATAATCATGTTCTTTGGCTTGAAGGAATCCTTTTCCTTTCAATCCTTTTCCAAATGTTACTCCTCACCCTTAACTAAAAATAAAGAACAAACTGAAGGAGATAATAAAAACACTTCTATTTTTAAAAATATTTATTTCGTGCCCTATATTCTAGACACTATCAGACCCCTGGGGTTTCAGTACTAAACCAGGACACATAGTTCCACCAAAGAGCATATTGGATTGTTTTGTGTCTGTAAAAACTGTTTGTGTATACGTATCTCTGTTTCTAGATCACTAAGCTTGTGGATGACTTGCAAAGACCACTTTGATAACTGTGTTACAAAGTTTAAAATCCTTGTAATAATGTTTGTGTCTTTGAAGTTGCTCTTTTAAATGACCACTCGTTCCACTGTCTTGCCAGGCAAATTGGAGACAATCTGATTGTCCCTGGCGGAGTGAAGACCATCGAGGCCAATGGGAAGATGGTGATCCCCGGAGGCATCGATGTGCACACTCACTTCCAGATGCCCTACAAGGGGATGACCTCCGTGGATGACTTCTTCCAAGGCACAAAGGCTGCCTTAGCGGGTGGCACAACCATGATCAGTAAGTCCCCCGACATTCCACACTCCCAGTCCCAAGAAAGGAGTGTTTAACTGATGCACGAAACACTGTGTTCTCTGATGATAACTTGTACACTTCCCTTAAGACACTTTATAGTGTCCTATCATGTTCCTGATGGGACTGGGGAAGAGCAGGCTGGGGTGAGGACATGGGCAGCTCCCCCTGACTGCACAGCGGACATTCAGGAGGCTCATGACCAAGAAAGCAGCCCCCTCTTATCTGTCTTACCAGCACCCCTGGGTGTGCTGTGGGTGGGGCATCAGAAACGGGCCCATCAGTGGGGAAAGTGGAATGAAAAAGTGTGGGATAGTGGGCACAAAGTTACCTCAGAACTTCCAGCTTGGGTCAGCGGCAGGAGGGGCAGAGAGGTAGGCAAACAGTGGAATGGGGCTGAGAAGCACCCCAGAGAGGGGGAGGATGGAGATGGGCCATTCTGGAGAAATCAGTGGGCTTCAGTGGCACTGAGTGTTGTCCAGGCTGTATTTAGACCAATTCGTATCTTTAAGAATAGGCAAGCTGTGGGGGTGGTTTTCTTTGTCTCTTTTTTCCTCCTGGTGACTCTTGCTTTTCCAGAGAAACTGAGGAACAGAAAGACTTCTAGGGCAGTCCACCCTGTCCCAAAGAAATCCTGATGAATTGGGTCCCCTCCCAGCCCCAGTCCCTACGTGGGTCAGTGAGAGCACTGTTTATTTCGACACCGTGTACATCCACCCACAAACACGCAAGGCCGAGCCATAGAATGATGCGCTGTCTCCTGCTTCCCTTTGACAGAAGCACTAGCAGGGTTCAGCTTCAGCTGGGTGGGTGTGGAAGCCCAGGAAAATTGCATCCAGGCCCTAAAAGGTGCAGCCCAAAGCTTTTCTCCAGCTGAGGAGAGGAAGGGAGCCAGCTGACTTCTCAGCAGCCGCTGGCCCACGACGGCCCTGGTGTGGGCCCAGACATCAGTCATGTAGCCCTGTGCCTGTGCTTTCCGATAAGTGCACTTAGGATGCTTGTGATAGAAGGAGAGGAAATGAGTGACCTTGGCTTGGCTTCCTGCCTTCTGGCCAAGGAGGCGGACTGGTTCAGCATTCTGGAGATGTGGATAATGCGTGATCTTCTGCATTATGGAAGGAGCAGGAGGGAAGTCGGAGTATCAGGTGACAAGGGAGGAACGTGTACAAAGAACTACAAAGTGTCCATGTCCTTTGTAGACAGGCTGAGCAGATGTGCCATTTTAGATGGGACAGAAAACAATGGCACTGTCCTGTTTTGAACGGAACGTCTGGTCAGCCTACTGACACCTTGAATTGAGCCCAGTGAGACTGGGCCGACCATACGCACCATTTGAAACGGGACAGTACCATTGCTTTCTGTCCTGTTTAAGATGGTACACCTGGTCAGCCTATTCTTAGATAATTTAAAGACTCTAGATATGCAAAAAGAATAAAGAAATCATACAACCTGCATCGCTGTTCCAGTTTGGCTATATATATATTTTTCTGTTTCACAAGAAGGATCATAATAGATGAACTATGTTCTGTATTTCAGCCTGCCATTTCCACAAAATAACATGGATGTCTTTCCATTCATGTATTTTTGTTCTCCTACAACATGTACTACAATGGATGCCTAATCATCATTTTATGACGATGTCATGATTTATGTATTTAATCAAACTTCCCTGTCATTAAAGATTTTGATTGTGTCTAGTTTTTTCACTTATATTAGTAACTTTCAGTGGCAAACATCTTTAGAACCTAGATTTTGCAGACAGCTGTGTTTTATGTCCTTAGGAATAATTCTTAGGCACAGAAACAACTATTGAGTTAAGGTATGAAACGTGTCAAGGTTTTGCCATGTATTTCAAATTCTTAGGGCAGTTGTACCAATTCACACTCTCCCTCTGAGGCTCAGGGGAACTATGAGAATGTCACTTTTGCCTTATCTTTAGCAACTTCAAATGTTGTTATTTTAAAAAATAATTATTCCTTGTTGTAGGTCCCGCAAGGATAGGTTTGAGCTTCAAAGAAATCAGATTCTTGACAAAAGATCTACATAGAAGTAGGATGTGTGGACCTAAAGTCAGGGTCATGTAACTGACACTGGCCCTTTCCTATGGCAGTATGTACGAGGATGTCACTCTCTTGTGACCTGACATAACTTCAAAACCCCTCCTTCACCCTTAGAAGGGAGTCTGATTTTTATCTCTTATAGTGACTCCCTATAGGACTGGTAATAATGGCATGTCATACGCCCACATCAATAGCTAACATTTATTGAGCACTTACTATGTGCCAAGCATCAGGCGAAACATTGTACGTGCATTTTCCCACTTACTCTTATAACTAACTTAGAAGGAAGAGATTAGGACATTCTGTCTCCCACATCACTTTATACCCATTTTAAGGATGAGAAAATTGAGGTATAGAAAAGCTAGTAACACTTAAATCATCAGCAACACCCTCCAGGGTTAACTCCATGCTCAGGAAACAGATGGTACAGCTGTAGCTAAGCAAGCAGGAGCAGGCCTGTGCAGAAGGGAAAAAGGACATGTCAGTGAGCTGCCCATGTGGGGCTTCTGTCGTTCAGTTGACCACGTGGTGCCCGAGCTGGAGTCCAGCCTGACGGAGGCCTATGAGAAGTGGCGAGAATGGGCCGATGGGAAGAGCTGCTGTGACTATGCCTTGCACGTGGACATCACCCACTGGAACGACAGCGTCAAACAGGAGGTGCAGAGCCTGATCAAGGACAAAGGTGGGCCTGAATGTACCCTCCTCCTCCTCTGTCACCTCCCCCTTGCCCATCATTCCTTTGCCATCCTCTCCTTTGGGTCCCTCCTCCTTGCCTGGAGCCTGGCACCTCGAGCCTGCATGCTGGCGGTAAGGCCACCACAGTGTTCCAGGCACTTTATCATTATTTATGCCATCGTTTGACTCCTTCTGGGGTCCCCATGGGACAGGGATTGCTTTCCTTACTTGTCAGGTGGAAAAGCTGAGGCTGAGGATGACTAGTCCAGGATTACAGAGCTAGCAAGCCGTCAGTCTACTCACAGCCTATGCTCTTCACCTCTACACAATGCTGTCCATTTGACAGACCAGGAAACGAGTCAGGGGAGGTTAACATCTTACATAAGGCCACACAGCTAGTCAATATGGAGTAAAGATCAAACCATTACTATTCTATATAAATAGCATCTTCAGAAAGGTAAAGACATTTCTGGTAGCAAAGAAGTGTTCATGCTCAGGCTTAGGGCCTGAGAGAGTGCGTGTGCGTGCGTGCGCATGACCGTGCATCCTCTTAGCGAGTACATGATGGAGCTTCCCCTTGTCTTAGATTCCCCTAGTCTCTGCCTCTTTCTACGTTTTGATCGTCAGGTATTTCACACACACACACACCCTCTACACACACACACACACACACACACACACACACACACACACACCCTCTAGCGTGCACATGGGCACCCGATGTGCTCGGCCTCATAAGGCGACCTGGTGAACTTAGGGAAGTACAAGAAATGGCCTCTGCTGGGTGTCCAAGGCAAAAGGAAGCAGGCCAGGAAGGGACAACAGAACTAATGTCACGAGATGCAGAACTGCTCTCGAAGGAGCAGTCTCGAAGCAGATGCCGGGAGTGCAGAGCACAAGGGTGTGCTCTGGGTTGGCGGGGGGGAGGCCCACTTCCCGGAGGACCCGTTTCCCTTTTCCATCCCGCCTCCTCACCCCACACGCTCTGCCCAGTCCTTCCTGATACAGAATGTGACACTCACCCCGCTCCCTTCCTCTGTCTCCTTTCGCACGTGGCATCTGAACTGGGGTAGAAAATTGAACGGCTTTAACGCCCACTTCCCTTCCAAAGGGCTGGCTGGGGTCATTCTGTTGTCTGACCCAGGCTGAGGGCAGGGGAGTATTGGGAAAAACTGACCTCACTTGAACCACTCTGGGCAGGAAAGTTCTCACATTACAATCCAGTTTTGGCCTGGAACCACTGTGGGCTGAGTGTCCCTGATGGTGGAGACCAAAATTACCCTCCGTTTTTCAAAATGACTCTTTGTGTTCCCAGTCCCGCCTATTTCTATAAACAACTGTAGTAATAGTTTATTTTGGGTGAGAAATTAAGTGGAACTGATAATCCTTACAACTTAGATGTTTAAGCACAAGTTGACACCTGACATTAGCTCTGTTGGTTCTTGAAGGACACAGTCTCTCTACCTCAGGTCTCTTCTCAGATCCAACACCCCAAGTCCAGAACATCCATCATTCGCAGAGACCAGCGACCAACTACATGCTGGGCCTGGTGCTAAGAGCTCTGCACGTTTCACATTTCCCACCACCCTATGAAGCAGGGTATTGTTATTTTTCCATGTTACCGATGAGGAAACCAAGGCTCAAGAGGTTAGGGATTGCAAGCTCACTGAACTAGTCTGTGGTGCCACACACACCCAGCATGTGAACACAGCCAGTGTGCTGCAGTGTCTCCGTGACATTGGCTGCCTCAGGATGGAGCAGGGAGGCAAGAAAGAGGTGCCAAAGACCATTCTCTGTGACCTCACGTAGGCAGTGTTGCTTTTACAGAGTGAGGAGGGGATTGGAAAATGCTCTTAGGGAATGGGAAGCATACACTTTGTATTGGTCAGGAGCCTGCAAGACACTTGGGCCCCATAGAAATGGGGACAAAGGACAGAGGGCGATGGTGATAATGCTATTTCCTGTTTTCCCTCCCTTCCCTCTCTTGCAGGGGTTAACTCCTTCATGGTTTACATGGCCTATAAGGATTTGTATCAAGTGTCCAACACAGAGGTAACAACCCGTTGCTGTGTGGTTTGGGGTATATCTGGATGGGTTTCCTGTTGCTACTGATGACCTGGGCTTTCAACATGAGTCACTGTGGTCACTGTCGGAGACCGCCAGGCTGGCGTGTTTCGTGAAGTCCTCGCAGTCCACGCTACATTTTAAATAAAGTCACGGCAGGGTGCCTGTGGCCAGGCAGACAGGGAGCTGGAATTGCCATGGGCAGCAGCTCTCTCCAAAGGACAAGAGGAGGGGCATGCTGAAGTCTCCATCTACCAAACGCATCCAAACCCTGTATGAGCTCAGCGGACATGTGTGAGGCTTGGCCTTGTGGGAGTATGGGAGGCCTCCTGTTATATGTGGTGGTCATCCCAGCTTGTCTCTGACTCTGCCTAAGATATGTGTGAGGTGTTTTTGTTTGTTTGTTTGTTTGTTTTAGACAACTCTCAAGTTTTCAGAGGAAATACAAGGAATTAATTCCCATACCTTCTGGTGAGGACGTGAAAGGGAGGTCTACCTGGAGAGGTTAAGAGCGAGGGGTTTCAGCTTTTGTGTTAGCTTCCGGCCAGGCTGCCGTGGCTCTTGGGAGCATTTGCTGAGAAGATTCTGAGCCTCTCTCTCAGCTCCCTGGGAAATAATTCCATATAAATGTGTGCTGAGGGCAGAATAGAGGGGTCAGTCCCTGTATGCCTGGGAAACACAAGAGGCTCTTTATGTAGAGGGCCTCCTGGCGTTCTTTTGGATTAGCATTTCCCATTGGTTGTGCATGTTTTAGTCTCTATTTCTGCCCTGGTCACTTAGGTCCTCTGGTTTATTCCATTTGGTTTAGCTCTGGCTCTAGTAACAGCCCTTGCTTGTTGAAAGCGTCTCGTGAAGTTGACAGACTCATTTCTGTTTCAGCTCTACGAGATCTTCACCTGTCTGGGAGAGCTGGGAGCCATTGCTCAAGTTCATGCTGAGAACGGGGATATCATTGCCCAGGTAACAGCATGCAGCAGCCTGAGTGTGCTTTCTGCTTGGGCTGCCGTCTGCATGCCATCCCATTTGTCTCCTCATTTCTTCATTGTTGCTTGAGCTCTCCGTGCGTGCAAGGCACCGTCCTACATACTCAGCTGAAAACTGGCCCTCAAGGACCTCACAGTTGAGGAGGAGAAATAAAAGGAAATGTGGACAAGTGAGGGAGAGGATGGAAGCTGCCAGAAAACAGGGAGAGATCTGAAAATCTGGAGAATCAGAAAAGGCTTCCTGGAAGAGGAGGTTATCAAATCAGGCCATTGGGAGAGCATTGCTAATTCTCTTTTGGAAAGGAGTCCCGGCTAGGTGACATTTTTCTGTCCTAAAGAAAAACCCAAAAGCAGCATTTCTCAGAAGCCAGAAATCTGATCCAGGACTGCGGAATTCGCCTGCAATAATAAAGAATTTAGGTCTTATGGGGATTAGGTGTCCGCTGGTTTCCTAGAAATCAGACTGAGAAGCCGGAGGAGAGAGTCATGCAAGCGAGGGCCCCAGGGCCCAAACTGATCATTTGTAAGGAAGCAGAAAGCTCTTCGGGACCATCTCCGGGTTGCTTAATGGGCTAGATGCGGAGACGTGTCTTAACCAGGGTTTTGTTTTCCTCAGGATTGGAGGCTGCCAGCAAAGAGTGCGAGCTCTCTTAACCCCTTTGATCACATTAATAACAAGAAACCATTATTCATTCTTTCAGAAACTATTGCCTGAGCACTTAGTGCTAGGCACCAGGCTGCAGAGGTGAGCCAAACAGATGCATGCATTCCATAGCTCCCAAGAGCTGGGGCTGTGCCTTCCTTTTAGAGTAGTCCAGCCCCCAGGACTTGGTGAAGGTGTGTGGGAACCGCAATTAGGTCAACCCTTGTGTCACATCTGGGAGGTTCCAATGGCAGGTAGCATCTGGTGAGCAGTTACTACCATGTGCCAGGCTCTGATAAGTGCTCTAGTCCAGGGGACCTCAACCCCCGAGCCTGAGACCAGTAGTGTTAGGAACAGGGCCACACAGCAGGAGGTGAGTGCCCAGGCCAGGGCCTGAAGCTTCATCTGTATTTGCAGCTGCTCCCCATCGCTCACGTGACCTCCTGAGCTCCCCCTCCTGTCAGATCAGCCGCTGCATTAGATTCTCATAAGAGCGTGAACCCTGGTGCCAGAAAGGTTGGGGACCACTGCTCTAGTTGGTTCTCATTTAATCTTCATCCAACCTTTTAAGGATAGCTGCCATCCTCCCAGTTTTATAGGTGAGAGCAATGAGGTTCAGAGGATTGGGTCACTGGCAAAGGATCACAGCCAATAACTGGGAGAACAAAATCTTCATCCCTGAGGTGATAGGCCTCAGTGGGCATCTTTCCCAGAGACGGTGCATCCAGGCCCTTCTTCTGCCGTCCAGCTGCAGGCCTCCTGGAGAGGCAGCATGTGGGCAGTGCGGGGCTCCAGCCGGGGGAGCGTTCTCTCTCCAGTGGAAGATGTGAGCTAAGTGTGCAGTTTGCTCTCGCTTTTGACCAAAGAGGCTAATTAGTCAGCCCCCTGACAGCCTTCTTCCACGTCCCCCACACGCCCAGAGATAATGAAATCATTTTCCAAACAGGGTCCGAAGGCCTTGCTCCCATGGGACGCTTCCTGGTAGTATTAGAGCTGTCACTCCTCCCCTTTCTCAACGTTTTCGGGGCAGCTGCTGGGGCCTCCAGCCCTCCCTCCAGATGCCCTGGAAACCAAACTCCCTGCTGCTTCATTCTAATCTAGACCCTGTGGAGGCCAGCGGGCTCCCACTCAAATCCCCTGCTCCAGCTTCCTTTCCTCTTGAGCACGGAGTGTCTCTGGTTTCCCCCACCCCCACTTTTCCTACCTCGGGAAGATCTGTTCTCAGTCAGGAAAAGAATATGGGCATTTCTCCATTTGGATGAGTTTCTAGTATGTGTTTATTAAATTCAGCTTAAGCTGCAAGATTTTATCTCATTATCTAAATGAAGGCAGCTGCTGTTCTCAGAGTTTTCTTGCTGCATTTTATGCCCAAGTGACTGAGAGGAAGAAATCTTTTTCTGTGGGTCTCGACAGTGTCGAAAAAGTTTAGAGCTGGCTTGACAGTATGAGAATACAGCATCCTTCGCCATTTACCTCTCAAGTATTTACTGAGCACCTGCTATGTCTAGAACATTGGAGAGAGAAGATGAAAAAGGCAGTGTGACTTGCCTCACAGAGCAAACTGGAACGGTGCCGTGATCCAAACTGTGACATCATTACATCAGTGCTCAGTGCCTCCAAGTGGCCACTGCTGCCCACCATGGTTTCAATGACTCTTTATATGGCCTTTAGAACAGGACTTGTCAGTATGAGCAGTGCCCTGGAATCACCTGTGGAGCTTACAGAAGATTCCTAGGATGGTCTTCGTTCTCAAGATTCTGATTCAGGAGCTCATGAGTAGCGTTCAGACAAGTGGATTTTGAAAAAATTCCCCTTATGATGTAAATGTGCCTGGGGACCACTGCTCCTGCGAGCTCCATCCCGGCACTGTTGAACAGGATAAGAGTGGGCGTGCTGTACAAGATTGGAAGATGTTTTAGTCCAAACTTGTCCAGCCTGTGGCCCGAGGGCTGTAGGAGGCCCAGGATGGCTTTGAATGTGGCCCAACACAAATTCGTAACTTTTCTTAAAACATTATGAAAATTATGCATAGACATTGTTTCTTTGGTAGCTCATCAGCTATCCTTAGTATTAGTGTACTGTATGGGTGGCCCAAGGCAAAAGGTTGGACCCCCCCCCCCCTTCCCTGCTTTAGGTGGAGACCTTAACCTTTGTGTGACTTCAGGGGGCAATTCAGAGCAGAACTCACCAGTGTTTGGAAGGAATTTTATTTAGTTCAAGTTTTCGATAAATGAAACAGTAAAAATGAAACGTGGGGGGTATTTTGCTGGAATAATCTACCTCTGACCTTCTGTAGAACTGGGGACCATTTTACATCTCATGGTTGCTTATGATATATGCATCTGCTTTTCTACTACTCTTGTAAATTTTTATATTATTAAAAACAAAAAAATGATCATAAAAAATAGCTCTCCTCTTCTAGGTAGAAGGAATCCCTTCCTTTCCAAACACCTCATAGTTGCGAAGAGAGACAAAGCATTGTTTAATTCATCCTTTTTTTTTCTCTCTCTCTCTCACGGCACCTGTATAGAGAGAGATTCCTAGGCAATGGCCTTTGTACTTTAAGAGTGAATGACAGCAGAACTGCAGGGATGGTGGCTTAGAGCTGGTGCCAGTTCTAATTAGCCCATGTGTATGTTCACCACCCAGCCACCTGCTTCTTCCAGAAAGCTGGCTAGAAGTCTGAGAAATTTAGCCATTAGCCACAAGGGGCAGGCAGTTCTGCCTCATCCACAACCTAATTAAATAGAATCTGACCAAAAGATTAACTTAGGTAATGCTGTGTAGAGGCATTAGTGTGTTTGGTTAAATTCTAATCCATTCATTTAAGTCCTAAAATTAAAGCATAAAAAAGGCCTGAGTGGCTTGTTAAAATGCTGATTCCTAGCATTTATCCTCATGTATTCTGATTCGAAAGGCCGGGATAGGGCCAGACATCTGTATTTCTACAGATGCAAGCCAGTTGATTCTGATACAGGCAGTGGATGGACCAGACTTTGGGAAATGTAGCACTCTAATGTAAGTTCTTAATTCAAGTACCTAACTTAGAGCCTAACATGAAGCAAATGCTGAATAATTTTGTGACATGAATGGATTTTAAAATGCATGAATAACTAAAAAACAAAAAAGACAAGGGAGTGTACTTGCAGAGGTGTCTACATTTGAAAGAAATCAAGAGTAAGTGATCTGGTGTGACTTTTGATGGGTAATGTGGAAAAAACTGTTACTCTCTAACAGACTGTCTTCCTTTGAATAAAAGCAAGCCAACCTTAAATATTTTTTTTCTCCTTTTAGTTAAGACTCTTACCCTAAGTTGCAATGCCAGATGTTGAGGTAACAGATTTGTTCAACATACATATTTTATTCTTATTTTTCCCTTGAGTGTGTTTTTGGGTCTGAATACACCAGCATGATTTTTTCACATCTCAGGTGAGCCCATCTATAGACTGTTTTCTACTCTTTTCTCATTGTAGGAGCAAAGCCGGATGTTGGAAATGGGGATCACTGGCCCAGAAGGTCACGTACTGAGCAGACCAGAGGAGGTAAGTGTCAAGGTGACAGAGGCTGTGGGAAAGGGGAGGCAGGGAGAAAAGCAGTAGAAGTGAAGGCTTTCTTCTTGCAGCAACTTCTGCGAGACTCTCACGATCACAATCACAATCCTAGCGACTTCCCTGTGGCCTGTCATCCATTTTACGTTTGGAGCGTTCGGCCTCCCACCCCTAGGCACACGCACACGCACACACAGTGTGTGAACAGACGAAAGGTGACAAGGCTCTGTGAATACCAGATCGCAATATCAGAACGTTTCTTCCAAAAATCACTTCTCATCGACCTACATCAAGGACCCCTGAGAAAATGAGAAACAATGTAAGGGAAGTGCTTACTTCTGACCCTGAATCTCTCTAATGATAACACCAGCTGGCGTGTACTCCACAGTTATTTATTAATAGTGGTAAATATCTAAATCCTTTCTCAGTCAGTGTGAATCTTGGAGACATTTCCACTTACTCCCTTATTCCATATTATATTTTGAGTCCTGTAAACTATTGGCCATATGGATAAGAGGCTGAATGGGTTTTTCGTAGGCATCATGTCTATCGATTTTTAAGGTGATGATTGCATCTGAGCATGGAAGTTTCCCACGTGTAAAATGAATGCTGATTAGCAACTGTACTTCACAGCTGAAGAGTGAATGACAGGTAACCAGGGCCTGATTCCATGTATCTGGGATGTCAGCCCCCTTGGCTGCTGGCATGGGCACAGAGCTGGCAAGTGGCTGTCCGTGTGGCTGAGAGCATATTGGTTTGGGGGGACCAGCTCGGTGTGGCACCTCGAGCAAATTCAAGGTCTTCCCTGTCAGCAAAGTGAACCCTGTTTCTGATGTGTCATTCTAAGCCCCTCATTGAACAGCGGTAGAAGAAGAGGCCAGGACGAGTAATGATTGGGTTCCCCTTGCCCATCCCTTTTAGAAGATTTTTAAGAAATCAAAATGTAACACCTAGAGAAAAGTGTTCCTGTCATAAAGGTACGATGGATTTTCACAAACTGAATACCCAGTTGGAAAAATGGCACATTATCAGCACTCCAGAAATTCCTTTGTGTAATGGTATCTTTGTGCCCAGTTGAAATAACTTAAGATTTTGTCATACCTGTTGGTAGGAATGTAAGCCGCTGTGGAAAACAGTAAGGAGATTCCTCAAATAAATTATAAATAGAACTAGCAGCAATTCTACTTTTGGATATTTATCCAAAGACAGTGAAAACACTAATTCGGAAAGATACCTGCACCCCCACATTCATTGCTGCATTTTTTATAATAGCCAAGATATGGAAATATCCTAAGTGTCCATGGGTGAATGAATGGATTTTTAAAAATATGGTACGTACACACACACACACACACACACACACACACACACACACACACACAGAGGAATATTCATCCATAAAGAAGAATGACATTCTCCCATATGTAATAATGTGGATGGACCTTGAGGGTATTATACTTCATGAAATGAGTCAGAAGGATGACCACCATAGGATCTCCCTTATTGTAGAACCTAAGAAAACAAAACAGATAACCCAGCCAAGCTCATCGATACAAAGAACAGATTGGTGGTTTGCCAGAGGCAGTGGGTTTGGGGAATTGGATGAAGATGATGAAGAGGTACAACCTTCCAGTTACAAAATGAAGAAATTTGTAACTGTGGTGAGGGATGTTAACGAGATATACTGAGGTGATCATTTCACAGTAGGTACAAATATCGAATCATTACGTTGTACCCCTGAAGCTAATCTAATATTGTGTGTCAGGTATGCCTCAATGAAACGTTTTTGGTGATGGGGTTACAGTCACAGCATTCCCGAAAATGTCTGTGGCCTTCGTGCTGGGTCCCTTCTATGGAATCCTTGCTTATACCCGGTGCCGTGCTAACTCCATTGTCCCGATTGTCTTTGCTGCTGCTCTGAGGCGTTTGGTGTTATTGGTGCATAAAGAAGCGGACGCTCAGAGAGGGTCACGCACTGGCCCATCGTGTCTAAAGGACTGGAAAGTTGTTTGCTCAGTGCGAGTAGCCCAGGGTGACCAGCACTGTTCGTGACACTTTTCTTAAATGCTGGTCACTGTTGAGATGTGCTGGCAAGATAGAGCCTTCAGCCGCGGCCAGGGGATTTCTGAGCAAAGTCTATTTTTGTTCCTTGGTTTGTTTGTTCAACCCCACCCCCAACCTCCGTCCTCCCATTCCCGTCTCCTTTTTAGTAGAAAGTATCTCAGCTGCAGATCCCAACAACCCTGGAAGCCCTTTTGGGTGGAGTTGGAGAATGATGTCACCTTCCAAAGACAGTCATGTTGTTAAGGTGCTGAAAAACCTGCAGTGCTGTGAGGGAAGGCAATCAGACGGCCTGGCTGAAGTCATGGGTGGCTGGAGTGGTCAGCATAGGTGTGAAGAGGGCGGACCAGCCACAGGAGCCGCCAGCCCCTCTTCCATTCACAGCAAACCCAGATAGATAGCAGCTGTCCGAGAGAGCCCGGAGATGCCACTCCCGCACTCTGGGTGCTTCAGGAAAGTGGCCACATGCCTCTGTGCTCAGGGGCCTCCAGGGTCTCCTCCACATGGGACGCAAGGCAGCTTGGGGGACACGAGCTGGACCAACCAAGTTCTCAGAGCCTGTCTGTCGAACCACACTCACCATGGCCAGTTGCTGGTTTGTATTATACAAGCACTGCGCATGTGTAAGCTATTTTTGGTCTTTTTCAAAGTGTTGGGCTGCACAGGCTAACCAGAATGTCATATTCATCTGAAAAGGAACTGCTAACATTTGAATGGACAGATGCCAGTGTCTCTGCTTTGGGCCGAATGGGACTGACCTGGGTAGTAACTTTGGGTGGTAGCACAGGCTCACGCACACTGGTCAGAGGCCGCCAACAGCAGGAAGACCAATAGCCACCCCTCAAGGACCTGGGGCTCATCCCAGGAGTGGGCTCATTGCCCGATAAGGATGAACTCTTTTAATCCTCACAACAGCCATATGTGCCAGGCCCTGGTATCACCCCCACTTTAATGACAAGGAAGCTGAGGCTTTAGGAGGTGGTGTAAGGGCCTGAGGTCACCCAGCTTCCAAGTGGCAGAACCAGAACTCAGACCCAAGCCATCTGAGAAAGCCTGGACTCTCAGACCCTGATTCATTAATAGAATAGGCGAAAACTCATTATTTCTTACTTAGTAAATGCAACTGGGCCAGTTAGCATCTTTGAAAACATGAATTTTATATCAAGGTGGGATGGAAGAGTCAATAGCAAAAGCAGTCTTTGTGTTGAGAAGTCTGGGAATGATTAGTAGAAGACAGGCCTGCTGGAATTAACCTGTCACTGACCACCCGTTGGAATGAACTGAGGAAACGTGATGGCTCATGGCCTTTCCTGGCTGTTCTGTACATACATGTGGGTGCTGGGGATGTGTTTTGCCAGAGAATCTGCCGAGGGGCGTTTGGGGAGCAAAAGCTTCCGTCACATGCAGCCTTTGTGATAACAGCAGGGCGAGGAGACTGGGCCAAGGTTAAGTTCTCGCTGCATTGATAAAGGCTTACTCTGAGCGGGCCCTACTGTCTCCCTGCAGCCCTGCGCTGTCCTCTCTTGACCTCCTCGGGGGAGGGGCACAGGCGCTGCGAAGCCCAGGAAAGGCAGCAGCTGGGAGCGCGGGATCTGGGATTTCTGTCCCGTGCAGCGTCTTCCCCGCTGCACTGCGCTGGGTTCCCAGTTGGGGGCAGGACAGTGGCCGCTTTTAGAGGCTCCTGCTCCTGTGGACTCTGGGGGACCTTTTATTGATTGATTGATTGATTGATTGATTCATTTTTGCAGCTAGAAGCTGAGGCTGTGTTTCGTGCCATCACCATCGCCAGCCAAACCAACTGCCCTCTCTATGTCACCAAGGTCATGAGCAAAAGCGCGGCCGACCTCATCTCACAAGCCAGGAAAAAAGGTGATGTGTGCTCCCAAGGCCTCGGGGCCCTGACGCGCCACGGGGCTCCTCTCCTGCCCATGACCTTGGGGCCCTGACACGCCACGGGGCTCCCCGCCCGCCCTGGGCGTACTGTGTAAAGGGTGCCTGCTTTGCTGACTGGCTTGCTCTCTGGAGAGCACCCACATTGGCCCATTCGATCATTTGCATGTGATCCCACATTTCCCCCACTTGGATGAGCAATCTGAGGCTCAGGAAGGGCAAAGTGGTTTGCCTGCGGTGACACAGCTTGAATCAGTTCTGTGGAGACTTGGTTCTTCTTTCTTCCTTCCTGGGATCTTTTATTGTCAGTTCACATGATCCGAGCTCTGTAAGTGGACCTATCAGTCTAGATGGCATTGGGTGCAGAAGTCGAAGATCCAGCTCAAACCAACTTAAACAAAAGTAACTTACTAGTTGAAGGCTTTTCAGGTGTGCCCGGATGGAGAGGTTCAGATACTGGGATTAGGCTCTGTCTCTCATTCCTGTCTTGGGTCTGCTGTCCTGTTGGCTTTATTTTCAGTATGAACTGTGACAAGAATAAAAGCTAGGAGGCCCCTGTTGTTCTCCACACTTGGTTGGCCTGATGAGGAGGACTCTCATCATTTCCAACAGCTCAAACTCAAGTTCCCAGGACTGTGGTGGCCTTGGCTTGGGTCATAGGCTCATCCCTGAACCAGCATCTGCCCTGGGATGGCATCATTGATTGGCCAGGGCTGATGCCAGGGTGTAGGGTCAGGGCTCCCCCCACCCTGATCCACACAGGTTAGCACACGTTATTTCACAAAGGGGTTGAATGGGTCTCTAAAATGTGTCCAGCAGCGTGGCCTTCATGACATAGGGCTCTATGCCCACTGCCTCCTGCCCTCTTCCACTGGTGTTGACTTGGGCTTCCTATGCCCACCTTGTGCTAAGCTCGAGTTTACTATCATCTGAAAGCTTTCTTTTCTGCTTTTCCTTCTTGTCCTTAATAGCAGACCAATGAGCTCACTTGTGCAGAGTATGGTTGGGAAACAGGAGGCCCAGGGCTCTGTGTTTGCTTGTGGGAGAGGGACAGCTAGGCCTGATCTGTGATCGGTACTGCTGTGCGCTGGTGGCCATTCCAGCTGTGGAGAGACCCACAATGAGTGATCCACCTACCAACCTCAGAACTGGTCTTTGAAGGTCCAGATGGGAGTGACTGGAGTGGCTGAAAATAGTCCTAGCTGACGCTGATGGCTGAGTGTCCAGCTGCCTGGCCTCCTGGTGAAGTAGACCCTTTTCTTACAGGAGGGGAGTCCTCCTAATGGTCTAGACAGTCTTTCTAGCTGGCAGGTTCTGGGGCGCCTCCTGCCTTTCCCTGCTCACAGGAAGCCTGCTGTGTTTTCTCTCAGCTTTTAAACGTCTCATCGTGACGTGTGGTTGATCCACTGGGCGTGAGTCATCGGGCGAGAACCTGGAAAGCAGCTCAGTGTTTCTTACCCACTCTGGGAGAAAGGCAGAGGGGGGAAGAAAAGAAAGAAAGAAGAGAGTCTAGGGAACATCCCCACACCTCTTCCCATGAGCACCTACCCTGCACCCTCTTGACCTGCTCATGGCCCCATCCTGCCTGGAACCCAATCTGACCTGGGGCGGGGCGTCAGGACAAGTGTTTCCGTTACGTGCAGTGTCCCATTTTAAACTTCATGTAGCAAAGTTCCTCGCCCTCAGCCTTCTGGCTCAGGCTTTGCTGGCAAGGAGAGTGAGCACAGCTATGTCTCCACCGTGGAAAGGGCAGCACTATTTCAGTGTTGAAAGGCTGGCTGCTGAGATGGAAGCCAATGAACAGCTTCTGAACTGTCATTCTCCGGGAAGGAGTCGAGAGTGGTCCCAGAGGGAAGACAGAGTGTAGCATCTTCCCTCCTGACCAGGTTACTCTGTGAGTCTCAGTGAGTTTCATCACCAGTTGCTCTTTAGCAACTCAGCATGGCTGCTGAGAATTAATAATAGGAACCTCCACTGTAACGAGGGCCAGTGGTGTGACCTATACTGAGAGAAGTACAGGCAGACCTGAAAGATAGGGCTGGTTTGGTTCCAGACCACCGCAATAAGGTGAATATTGCAATAAAACCAGTTAAACATGGATCTTTGGGTTTCCCAGTGCATATCAAAGTTATGTTTACACTATATTATAGTTTATTAAATGTGTAGTAGTATCATGTCTGAAAAACACTATACATACCTTAACTAAAAATACTTTATTGCTAAAAATCCTCCCCATCATTGAAGCCAAACTTCTCCAACCTATGGCCCGCGGGCTTTGAATATGGCCCAACGTACATTTGTAAATTTTCTTAAAACATTATCAAAATTATGCATAGACCTTATTGTAGCTCACCAGCTATTGTTAGTGTTAGAGTATTCTATGTGCGGCCCAAGACAATTCTTTCACTGTGGCCCAGGGAAGCCAAAAGTTTGGACATACCTGATCTAAGGCTTTAATAGGTCATAATCTATTTGCTCGTGGAGGGTCTTGGGTTCAATTTGAAAAAACCAAAACAAAACAGTGTCTGCAAAGTACAGTAAAGTGAAATGCAACACAACTAGGTATGCCTGTACCTTAAATTTATTATCAGGGAGAATTCTCAAAGAACCTTAAGAAATTGGCATTGTCATCGCCATTTTTAGGTGAGGAAATTGAAACACAACTTGTCCAGGACTTCTCAGCGGGGAGACCTAGTATTCAAACCCAGGTATAATGACAGTCGGGTTGTTCTACTCTTTTACCTAAAGAGAGTCCAAGGGGAGAGTCCTTCCACAGTTAAGGGTGTGTTTTTCTTAATGATACTTGAGTGCCTGCCTTGACTTTCATTTCTTCACTTCTTTGCAGTCCTGTATGCCTTCGTGTGGTAAGTGTTTCTGGAGAGCTTTGAAATTCTCATTAATCCTGCCTGGATCCTTCTCACTGTCATTCCAAAGAGCAGGGCTGTCGTATATAAATCGTTGCCATTGCTTCCTTCCTTTGCCCATGGCAGACATCACAAATTAATCATGAATCTATTCTAGTGAGACCAGAAGCATTATTAGAATTCTTTCCTAACACAGAATTCTGGGCCACCAAAAGCAATTGATAGGAGTCGAAGCCAGGCAAAACCTGTTTATAATCTTGGCCATAAAGCCTTCCTAAACTTCGACCTTGTGGGGAACTTGAATGTGGAAGATGGAAGACCAAAGCTAAAGAAGCCCAGAGTGATGTGGGTCATCTGTAGCTCAAGATTCTGGCACTGAGAAACTTGGTACCAACCTACCTTCTGTGAGACAGCCTTTGCCTTCTGTATCACTGTCCTCCTTTAAGAAGCTCAACAAAAGCTTAGATCAGTGTGTTTCCCAATATACGTCCTTGGTTTGGGCATTTAAGCCCCTAATTCCAGACACATGGTCCATCGTCTTTGATGTGTCCCAGGTTATTGGGTGTCCATGAGCAAATCAGGCTTTGCCTTAGGTTATGGAGTAAAAAACACGATGGAAACCATCATGAGGGCCTTCCATCCATGGGAGTGGATTGAGCTTTGGGGAATTAAAGCATGTCCTTGGAACAGCAGGACCTGGCAGTTCCCAGTGACATGGACACATTTGGACCTGTGAGCCCCTGCAGTAGGAAGGAGGAGGAGATGTAAAGAAGTCAGATTTACTGAGCATCTCCTGTGTGCCAGACACTTTGCACATGTCAGACCCTTTCATTTTCATAAGCCTGAGAAGTAGGCATTTTTTTTTTAATGAACTCCAGGAGAGATCTATTCCAGATCTTAACATTTCTGAAGTGATGGTGAATCTTACGAGTATAATCAATGTATAGATATTTTTCTTTTGTCTTAAATTTTAATTTGCCTCAAAGTTTGAGAATGAAAACTGCATCTTGCAACCAAACGTCTTCTTGTAATCTAGGGAATGCAAAAGCGTTCTCATTTAGCAGCTAGACAAGGAGAAGCTTTGAGAAGGTGGGAACATGGACTTGAACTGAGGCCTGTCTGACTCCAGACCCACTGCCTTGAGGAGGCTCAGGGGCTGCTATTATCTAAGCTGGGCCCAGGGCTTAAGCAAATGCTGTTTCCTACCGCTTGCAGGAAACGTGGTCTTTGGCGAGCCCATCACTGCCAGCCTCGGTACAGACGGAACCCATTACTGGAGCAAGAACTGGGCCAAAGCAGCTGCATTTGTGACATCCCCACCACTAAGTCCTGACCCAACCACCCCTGACTACATCAACTCCTTGCTGGCCAGGTTGGTGCAGAATGACAAGCAGGAGGCATTGCATGGAAGCAGCCTGGGGCCGAGGGGATGAGGACTAGAGCAGCCCATCCACCAGCTGGGCAGGAGTCCGCAGTGAGGAGAAGACACTGAGAATTCTCCTGCAGCCTAGAACACAGACAGCAGGCTCTTCCCCATCGTATTTTTTAAAATATTAGTTATCATAGCAATAATGAATAGCCATTAATATATATGAGGGTTGTCCAGAAAGTATCCAGCCGTGTAATAGGAAAAGTAGAGGCATCGATGGCTGGATTTCTTCCCGACAGTCCTTGTATAGCATGTGCCAAGCACTAGGGTGAGACTACACATGTGATGTTATTGTTTCTCATAACAACTTTGTGAGTGAGGGACTTTCATAACCATTTTACAGAGTAAGCAGCAGAGGGTCAGAAACTAAATTATTTGCCTAATTTTGACCAGTTGGCTGTGATGGCTACCTAACCAACATTCTAGGGGACTGGCTTGTTGCTGCCCGCTGCAGAGACCAGTCCCATCACTCATTTGAGGCCCTTCTGTTTTGTTACCCAAGAGATGATCTCACTCTACCCCCTCGTTTTCCATATGGGGTAACCAGGCCCTAGATAGGAGAAGAAATTTACTCCAGTTCACATGGTTGGCAGGAGGTTAGAGAAGGATTCCAGACTCAACTTGTGGCACTCCAAATGCTGGCACTACACACTCAAGTTTGGGCCTCCTGGGGGTCTCTAGCCACCTCTCCTGTTCACATGGAGATTTTCTCCTTTGCCAGTGGGGACCTGCAGCTCTCGGGCAGTGCCCACTGCACCTTCAGCACTGCCCAGAAAGCGATCGGGAAGGACAACTTCACAGCTATTCCCGAGGGCACCAACGGGGTGGAGGAGCGGATGTCTGTCATCTGGGACAAGGCTGTGGTAAGGATCAAGGTCATGGGAGGGTGGCCAGGCTGTACAAGTTAGTGATGGTCAGTCACTCTCTTTTGGTCTTACTCCAATTGTTAACATCACAGAAGCTGACAAAAAATAGCCGTGCAAATGGAGATTCTCACAAAAATATCAGTAAAATTAGTAATGGACTTATTAAGTTGATCATATTTCTTGTTTTATTTTAAAAACCCTAAAGACACTCATTTCAGGGCCAAATAGAAGGCATATGATCTAATGCCTCATTTGTCTACACAGTGTAACCTGCCAAGTTTCCCTTTTCTTCTTGGCTACCAGGAAGCTCAGAGCTAGGTTTCAAATAAAACTCTTCTTTGTAGGCCTTTTGTTTTGAGAAAGGAAAGGATAAATATTTTTATCTCTTCTCTCATATACTTATATTTTGTCTCTCTTTTTTTTACATTGTTATGTAATTATGAATGTATGAGTATATATGTGTTTATCTTGGCACTATCTAGAATTGTTAAAAAATAATATGTTATTTTATTACCAACATCATATGGTTTTGATAACAAACACTTGGAAACCACCGAAAAATACACACACGAAAGAAAACAAAAATTACTCATAATTCTACACCCTGGGAATAACTACTGTTATCATTTGGGTGAGCTTTTCCTATTTTTATCCAATGCCCATGTAAATATAGCACATATCTTAAAAATGGGCTCATCATCACATTTATTCTTCCTGTGAACTCTCTATAATCCTCCTGTGGAATTCAAAGGGGTAAATATAACCAGAAAACAATGCACCATTCAGGAGTAATCGTATCCATCATCCACCTTAAGCCTCACGTTGGACATTTTGCCTGCCCATAACGGCCTGGCCGATTCGGAGGCTGGCTGGGTGAGGTTCTGCGCTCACATCCTCAGAGGTCCCTCTTTATGTTTTTAGGCCTTTTTGGTCACCCTGCTCTGAGCTCAGAAGCCCTGTATTGACATTTAAAAAATCTCTATATGTATTTTTATATTTCACTAGGCCACAGGGAAAATGGATGAGAACCAGTTTGTAGCTGTGACAAGCACAAACGCTGCGAAGATCTTCAACCTGTATCCTCGTAAGGGGAGGATATCTGTGGGTTCCGACAGTGACCTGGTGATCTGGGATCCAGATGCTGTAAAGATCGTGTCTGCCAAGAACCATCAGTCGGTGAGGCTTGAGCCAGTGGGAGAAGAGCAGGGTGGAGAGAGCGTGCAAGGAGAGATGTGTGCATGGTTAGACGGGGAGGTGTTGCAATAACAAGCCATCCTAAGTTCTCAGTGACTTAAAACCTCAACAATTTATTTCTCACTCCTGCCTTTCAAGGTGGGTCAGCAGAGGGGCTCCGCCCATCCTAGACAGGGCGAGGGCTGATGGAAGTACCGTCTCTACACATGCTTCCATGATTGCTGAGACAGGGGGCCAGGTCATGGTTAATGATGTTCTGGCTCCGAAAGCTTTCCCAGGACATGACCTCCTATTACACTGCATTGACCAAAGCCAGTCCTGTAGGCCGCACCTACAACGCTACCTTGTGCCTAGAAGCAAAAAGAATGGGGGGAAGATGGGTGACCAGCACCGACGACTTCCTCATGAGGAGTTTCAGGTGGAAGATAATAATGAAAGCCCAGGACCTAATAGACAGGGGCTTAATACAGGAAACTCTCTGTTAACTGGAACTCAAGCAACCGGCAAAATTTTTTTTTGCCGGTTGCTTGAGATTTTTCCAGTTGCTTAAGAGTGTGGGTGCTTGAGTTCTGGTTAACAGAGAATCTACTTACATTTATCTAGCACCTTCCAATCCCCATGGGTGCTGGTTAACTGAGCGTCTACTGTACTTGTTAGTAAAAGTAGTTAATAGTTTTTAAGCACTTACGTTTCAGGCACTGTGCTTGTGATTAATTCAGTCTCCGTAACACAGGTAGGCACTATTATTGTTCCCATTTTATAGAGAAGGAAAGGGAGGTGGAGAGATTAAATAATTTAAGCAGCAAGGACATGGTGAGGGTTCAAACCCAGACAACCCGACTCCAGACTGACAGCCTTGACTGCTTTGCAGTGAGGCCTCACCTTTGCTGAACAATGAAGGAGGTAGGGAACAGTCCCATTCTGATGAGAGTGGCCTTTGCTCAAACATTGTGTCATATTATGTTGTTTCATTTCAAGTTAGCAGGGACCTGAGAGTGCCAAGGACAACCTCCAGGATGGTTATCCAGCTTGTCCTTGAACACGGCCAGTGACAACATGTCCTTCCACATGAGGATCTTACTAAAGATGGGCTGCTTCTCTTTGCTGGGAACTCCAGCCTTTACTCCGCGAGCATCTGTATCCAGGGCCCTGCCCACTGAAAGCTTGTGGGTGGCTTGTTAGGCTTGTCCTGGCTTAGCTAGAGACTCAGTGCCAGTGCACTGAAGGCAGGGTCCCAAGCACAGGAACCGCTTTCCTCGTTTCCCCCCTTCCCATGCTCATACCCACTGTCTCTAGGCCGCCGAGTATAACATCTTTGAAGGCATGGAACTGCGCGGGGCTCCCCTGGTGGTCATCTGCCAGGGCAAGATCATGCTGGAAGATGGCAACCTGCATGTGACCCAGGGGGCCGGCCGCTTCATCCCCTGCAGCCCCTTCTCCGACTATGTCTACAAGCGCATTAAAGCCCGGAGGAAGGTGAGAAGCCCCAGAGCCAGGGGTGGGGGACCCCCAGCAGCTGGCAGAATGAGTCTTCAGTCTTGATTCGTGGTGATGGCAAGGTGGGGGTTGGGGACAGGAATCTATGCACACACACCACAGTGTCCATTAGAGAGAGAGCGGCTCGCAGAAACTCAGTACCTAGTGCCCACCCCACTCCCAGACCCCCAGTGATCCCATAACTCCTCATC
The DNA here is from genome assembly GCA_004026885.1 of Lyroderma lyra. Lineage (NCBI taxonomy): Eukaryota > Metazoa > Chordata > Mammalia > Chiroptera > Megadermatidae > Lyroderma > Lyroderma lyra. Next base: position 557,005 of record PVJL010000117.1, on the reverse strand, counting down.
CAGCCTCTGTGTGAACATTAGCACCACAGGGCACCTCCCCATCTTCTGAGGTAGCTGACCAGCTCTGCCTGTGAGAACAAACTGCTTTCTGCTGAGCTGAAATCGACCTCTCTGAAGTCTACCAAGTCATTTCACTTCTGCTCCCAGAAACTGCATCTCTTACAGCCTCTGTGTGTTTCACAAGTCATCTGCCCTTTAGGCTAAATACCCTTTTTATGACATTTTAAATCCTTCACTATTCTTTTCTCTTTATTAGTAATCATTTCAAATTCAAGCAGTAGGGAGTAAAATTCTGCACTCCAGTTTTGGCCTAATGGAGAAGAGAATGCAACTCAAACTTCGCAATTATCAGCTCTGTATTTTCATGTATGTGACTTAGAATCTGGACCCAAAGAGAGAACAATGACCTCAGTTATTGGTCCAGGTGTTTGGGGGAGTACAGATGTACTCGTCGTCCCACCCGGATTACTAGCGTCTACAGACTGGATGGCTTGGCCTCTGCCTGCCCTTGAGTCACTAGCAGAGGAAGCCAGGCTCTGTAGCAGATGTCCTCCAAGCCATCCCGTACTGTCAGGCTCCTCTGGTGACATGTCCTCATTGCCTCAGCTGTCACAGGTAGAGGGTGTATGCCCCAGTCCTGCTGCATCAGTTGGCCTTGCAATGTTTGTCTAATGGACGGTGAACCCCTTTGCAGGAGGCATTGTGCTTCCTGCAACCATCAGCCCTGGCACCAGACCCAGGGCAAGTTCACAACTACAGCCACAGGTCAACAGGTCATTCATTTCGTGGACTGCCAACTCTCCCTCCTCCCCCATCTGTGCTGAGGAACTTGGAGGTGGAGCTCCCATGGGGTCTCATCCTGCCAGCACTCAGGGCCTCCTCTCACACCACCCTCCTTCCCACCATCTCTGCTCCAGCCACGCAGGTGGCGCTAACATTCCAGGTGTCCTCTGCTGGGAACATTGCCATCCACACTACTCCCCTGCATCCCTCACCCTGACCCCATAACAAGCTCCTTGGATCCTTCATATCAAGTTTCACCTATTTAGAGAAACCTTCAACTGACCTCCTCCGTCCATTGCAACACCCCACTTTATTTTACACCACTTCTCCTTTCCTTAAAATAACCTTTTGTCATCATCGTCATCATCATCATCATCATCATCATCATCTGGCTCTCACTCCACGCACTTAACTCACTGATGTACTTGTATTACTTAGAGCAGATCCTTCGATGTTGAAGGAATAAATGGTGATGCACTTTCTCCATTGCAGATGGCAGACCTGCACGCAGTCCCCAGGGGCATGTATGACGGGCCTGTGTTTGACCTGACCACCACGCCCAAGGGGGGCACCCCTGCGGGCTCCACCCGGGGCTCTCCCACGCGGCCAAACCCACCTGTGAGGAACCTCCATCAGTCGGGATTTAGCCTCTCAGGTGAGTCAGACAAACTGAGGGCGACCATGAGAGGAAAGGAGGAGAGAGAAGGGGGAAAGCGGAAGATCAGTGCCCAGAGGCTCATGGCTAGTCCTGGGAGCTCACCTGGACCTGCTTTTGGGAAGCTGGTTACAGGGCAAGGAGGAAGGTTTGCTGAATCAAAAAGGAGTCTTGTTGAGAAAGCAAGATAAACTCAATCCGGTTAAAGATCAGCTTTAAATGATGACCAATTCTACTCAGAGCTCACATCCAGTCTTGGTAATTGAGATAGTGTCCATTGTGAATTGTAGTGGATTTGTGCATTGAAATGTGAGAGCTGTGCAATGTGTTATTTTCTTTGTTTGCCCAAGTTTAAAAGAGAGCTCAGATTATTTTTATGCTCAAATTACAGTCGCTTCTGCTAACCTCGGATTTTTATTTTATTCTTCCCTTCCTAGTAATAATAATAATAAAGCTAACAAGAGCTACTGTTGATGGAACCTTAACCATGGGGGAGCCATATCATTAATATGATCTATTCTGTAAGAACTCTCTGATATTAATAGGAAATAATTATTCACTTGCTACATAGCCAGTAGTTTTCAGATGGGGAAAAAGGAAGTGTAGATTGCCATCTCTGTGAGGAACCATTTAAATGGGAGGAAGCAAGCTAACAAGAAGGGACAGAGATGTGGAAAGAGAAAATGCAGTACAGGGAAGAAAGGGGAGCACAGACTGGGAGACACGGGACTCAAGGGAGGAAAATACAGGGTGACAAGTTTTGAGGTGATGTGGCCAGGGGTCACATTATGCTAGTTGCAGAAACTTTTGTCATCGGCTTTGCCATGTTCTGTCGCTCCCTGGCCATCGCAATCCCCAAACCTTTAGCGGCTCCTTTCTTAAGGAATGGACGTAATGGACATCGATGCTTCCTTTTGGGGTGTGGCTGCAAGGGCCTGGCGGTCACCGCTCCAAGTTATGAGGCCCTGGGCAGGTTGCCTCCGAGCCTCAGTCACCTCCTCTTTCAGTGATCCCATTGAAATAACTGTACCTCTCTCAAAGGATAGTGGGAGGATTGAGTGAGATAATATGAGAAACACTTAAAGACATTGCTTGTCACAATGAATGTAAGCAGCTGTTTTTTTATGTCGTCCCCATTGTCCTTTTTACTGTTGTTGTGATCCTGAGGGTCCGAGGAAATCTAGATAACCTGGCTTTTCCTGGCAGAGGGTGATTTTTCTGGGGGGTGGGTATGAAAACTTTGGAATCCCTGAGAGACTAGAATGGAAGTTTCTAGTCTGGGAGATGAGTCCAGGGAGGCATGTAATATCCTCACACTCTTGAAATTAATCCCGTTTCTCTCTTGTCCACCCTCCCTCACCCCTTTTGTCTCCCTGGGACAACTTCAGGCACTCAAGTGGATGAAGGGGTCCGCTCGGCCAGCAAGCGCATCGTGGCACCCCCTGGAGGCCGTTCCAACATCACATCCCTGAGTTAAGCAACCCCTTCCCAAAGAGGGGGCAGAAGCAAGAAGAGATTTTTTTGAAGCCAAAATGGTACACCGATATTTAAGAAGGAAAGCGAATCCAAACAGTTGCGATCTAAAGAATCAAGAAGCCTCAAGCCTTATGTTTCTCTAATGTTACGCTCGCTTGCCTAGCTTTACGAATATTGCTTTGTTTTCTGTTTATGCCCAGCCTTGGTTTGGTTGACCCTACCTTCCCCCACTTACATGCATGCAATCACTCTAAGGTAAAAGAGTCTGCTATATAGTGTTGAGAGCGTGTGTAGTGCTGCATTTTAAGACAAGGGGACAGACAAAGCTGGATGTCAGGAAAATGAACACCAAGGGACACAGTTATTTGGGGTGAGTAGGGGTGGGAGCCCAGAGCAAGGCAGAGGGCTCAGAGGGGCTGGGATAGGGTGTGGGGGAGGGGGAGTGAAGGGGGGTGGGTGAGCATATAGGGTCTTGTGTATTGTGTTAATTAACTACATTTATTTCTGTGGAAGATGGCCCCCTGGGGTCTGCAGAGAAGGCAGGCGGTGTTTGGGTTCCAGACTTGGTCACGTCCTCTCTTAGTAGATTTTATTCCTTTGAACTTTTGTTGAAACACCAAAATCCAACCATTGCTTCCACCTGCTTGATCGTGCTAGTGTTTGGTCAGGCATCTCTCTCTCTCTCTCTCTCAGCGTTGCTTTCAAGTTCTACTCCTTCCTGGGCTGGGAGGGAACAGAGGAGACAGGACAGCCACTCCTCCTCTCGCCCTGCCCACCTCTTCGGTGCTTTTAAAAGGCAACAGCTGAGCTTGGCCCGGAGCCCTCAAGGCGGGGGCAGCCACGCTGCAGTAACTCCTCCCACTGGGTGGGGCAGCCACGCTGCAGTAGCTCCTCCCACTGGGTGGGGCAGGCACGCTGCAGTAGCTCCTCCCACTAGATGCGCGTTGGCGATCACCAGTTTTTGCAAAGCAAGAAGAGCTCAATGCTTCTGGCACCCCCACTTAGGAGTGGAGCTGAGAGGGGGCCGCGGTGAGTGTTTGACTCTCTTGCGCTCCTGGGATCCAGCCACAGCCATGATTGAATAGGATTTTTGTTGTTTTGTTGAAAATCTATTTTCTTAGGTGTTCCTTAACTTTTACTACAAATAGGTCTTCTCAGCGTATATGGGAGTCCAGCAGGGGTTTGGGGAAACCAGTCTGGAGCAGAGGGAACACGCCGGTTCTGTTTTTCAGTCCTAAGCCATCGGTTTCCCCTTTCATGAGCATTTCCGTTGGGGGAACTTCGGTTTCGGTACCAGTCTCCCCAGGCCTTGACATGGCACACAAAGGAAGTTAGCAAGGGGCGTTTGCCTCGGCCTTATCTGTCAGAGCTGTATGTCCATCTCCTGTCCTGCCACTTCTGAAAATTCACTTTTGGAGCAAGTTCTGTGAGCCAGATGAGAATCTGTAGAACTAAGAGCCCCGTGAGCAGGAAAATTCTATTAAACCTGGGACCAAACTTCTGTGTTGGGAGATCCAGCGGGTGGAACCCATAACCCTGGGTACTAAGTAGTTTGAAAAGTAGAACAGGCTTTAATACCTTTCAGGTGCTTCTGAAAAGCCATGGTCTTTAACCGAAGGTTTTAAGTTAAGGCCAGGGAAAAGGGAACATGTGGCTGAAAAGGAATTTGGAATAGCCAAGGAAGAGGATTTCCCTTAGCAAGCTAATTTTTGTTCTAATCATTAAAAAGATTATTTCCCCTCAGAAGGAGTCCTGCTACTGCTAAGGCTTTTTCATGGTACCTTTATTTTAAGGACAATTAAGTGAAGGGGTAGCTCTTGGTTTATAACTCAAAGATGTGGGCGCTTATTGCAAACTCACAGTGATCGTTTTGCAGACGGGGAGATTGTCACATGGGAAGCGTATTCCGTAACACATACCTCATTGGCGGGGCTGTGCTTTAGGATATGGTGCAGTACCAGCCATCACCACCAGAGGGGGCAAAGGCACGTACATAGCTAGTCGGAGCGTCCACTTCGGTACCATCTGTTGCTGTTAACCAAAGCCGGAGTCCATCCGACTCATCCCTCCATGACCTCTCTGTGCCATGAAAACAAATCTCCCATGGCCCAATGGGTTGTATTTAGGCCATGTGAGTGAAACATTCAACTAGAACTTGTTGATATTCTCCACAAGCTTTCCATGCTGTAGGAACAGCCCCCTGAGGCCTTCCGGGTGGGCAGCGTGACCTGGGAAGCTTCCCTTTTTTTCACTTACTGTTAGCAACTTTCCAGGCATAGAAAGTCCAGAGAATTCCAAGAACACTCCCACCGTTCTCTAGACTTTGCTTTCTGCCTCCTTGTTACTTAAGTTTAAATTTCAATTCAAATTTGTCCTCTTGCCCGAGACACTGCAAAGAGCCCTCTACGGGGTTTAAGCATAACAGTGAGTCTCGGCCCTCCCAGAATCCACTAGCACCTCATCCAGCTGTGGGAGGGCGTGCTGGGTCTTCTTCCTCCCAAGATGCTTTTGCTGTCTCACGGCTTGGCCTGGCCCCTTGCTAAGGGTCATTCCCCACCCCAGTCCCCGACCCTAGCCTTCTCACCTTGTGCCCAAACCCAGATGGCCATCAGCTAGGGTTCTGTCTGGCAGGGTCACAATCTTGGGTAGTTGAGAAGGTATTTGTGGAACTGTTAAATCCACCACCCCAATGGAGATACTGCTTCTCTAAGTTTCCTAAAAGTGGAAGTGATGTAGTCATCCCAAAATGGGTTTTCTTCAAGAGTTCAGTCATTGTTCGGCCTTTTTCCTTGTGACGACACCCAGAGAGTCATACTCTTGTTCCAAAGGCCTCCATTCTAACCCTGGACATTTGTTCACCCTGAGAAGCCCTTCCCGAGGGTGACGAGTCCCAGGCCTCCCGGAACGCACCAGCTGAGTGCCCGATGTGCACACGGGCTGTCCTGGGCAGCCAGCATTCATTGTGAGTCCCCTCCTTGGAAAATGGTATGTGAGTGTTCAGTTCTGTGTCTGGTGAATGTGGACAGACAGTAAACCTCCTGTGATCTGTGGTAGCTGTGAGGCAGCTCTGGAATGGGAAGAGCTGTTTGGTTTGAACCGTGAAGAAAACTGTGTTTTGAGTTTAGCTGAGATTTAAAAAAAATAAAAAAACAAAAAAAGTTCATCAAGTGACTGTTAATGTAAACCTGGTTATTAAAATAACTATAAAATCACAGACGTTGTTCAGTCTCCTGTGTGACATGCCATTTCACCTAAAGTGTTAAAACTGGACAATAAAACTGACATGGTCCGCGGAGGCGGGCGGGGAGATCTGATGAAAACTGAGCGATCCTGAGAAAATTTGGGGAATTTCTGTCTTTTCAGTTGAGGTTGAGTTTTTGGCCACAGAGTTTGATGAACATTGAAACTTTGGGGAATGACAGAAGTTTTTCTATAGATCATCAAATTCAGCATTATCATAAAAGGCATTGCTGTTAGGGAAAAATCTAGCTGAGTCCCAAGGAGTCTCATGAGTGTTGGAAAGGATTATTTACTCTGTCTACTTCTCTGAGAGCTTTCAAGTGCATATCAAGTTCAAGACTCAGAAATACTATAGTAGCCTGTCAGTTAACTGGCACCTATGGGTGTCTCGTCCCGCACGACACAGGCAGTGGGGGAACCGGAAGGGCAGTGCAAGGTGGTGAAACAGCAGTGAAAAGTAAGTTCAAGTGGGGCCAAGGGGCTCCAGCCTCATGGACTGAAAAAGAGCCCCAAATCGAGCCACCACGTAACTTTCATTGGTGAGCAAACAAGGAAGTGAGACTGGTTATTCCAACATCTGGGCATAACGTTGCCTAGGGGACTGCCTTTTTCCCAAAAGTCCCCATTGTGATTCAACATGCATTGTATCTAAGAACATTTAGCCCCAAGGACTCAGTGTACCGAAATCACCCCGGGGGTTGACTCAGTACCTAAATCGTTCCTGTTGGCACATGACTGATATTGTTCTTTCAGGTCACCAGGGGAGCAGCATGGGACACAAGGCAGCCATGGGGTTGATGATTAACCTCAGAAAGGATGAGGGGCTGTGCCTCACCTCTATAGAGCCCAAGCTCTCTCCTGATGGCCCCTATGTGACTGTGCCTGTCTTAGGTTGTTCCTCCCTTGAGGAATCTTACCCGTCATTGACTAACCAGCCATCCTCCGGGGCCATACAGGGTGACGTGAGGTATTCTTTGCCCCCGTGGTCTCCACGCACTGCTCCTGCCTTAGGATGTCATGGGGAATGCATGGGGGACAGACTGGTTGGCAGTTGTAAGGCAACACATGGGCATTGGTAGATGTTGGATAAATGTACCCAGTACTCTCAAGCAACTGGCAACACTCTCAAGCAACCGGTGCGAGTTTTGCTGGTTGCTTGAGTTCTGGTTACCTGAGAGTTTACTGTATATCTTTCAAACTTTGTCCACTTCATTTCTCAAGCTATTTGATATCATGTCACCTTCCAACATTTCACCAAACCTGTTAAATTAAACCTTTTGGGGAAAATACTCCTGGATCCAATTACAATTTACGTAGGTCCTTTTTCATTGCAAATATTAAAGTGTATGCAAAAAAAATTTTTTTGAAAAGGAATTTTTTTAAAGTCAACTTCAGTTATAACTGAAAACTTAAGGGATAGATTTGGGTAGATTCAAGCATAGCTGGATCTCGAATTTTCTTTCATGTCTTTGTGCTGCTTGCCTTTAGTTGGTGTTTTAACTCTTAGGAATACTCATCTCATGTGGGAGCAAAGCTGACCTCCAGCCTCTCCAGGCTTTCATTTTACCTACTTAGTAAATCCAGGTGAAGGGGAGAGTCTCCCGGGATAGTTCCGGTCAAAGAGACTGATTCTGATTGGTCTGGATCAGCTCATGCGCTTCCACCATTGAACTAGTGACTGTGGCTGGGAGCCTGTGGGATTGATTGGCCATACCTGGTCACATGCCCCGCCCCTGAGCGACCCGAACTATGTGACCTCTCAACAACTCAGAAAATCCATTTGTGAGACGAGCAGAAGAGGATGGCTGCTGGGCGGGCAAAGACAGCATGTGGCCCAGACACCATCCTGAAGCGTGTAGGGCATGAAGGTTTTACTCAGCAAAGTGTGTTTAGTTTGGTGCAGGTGGAGAAGGGGACCAGGGGATGGGAATTTCTGATGAACCCCTTTTATGGTGATGAATCCCTCTTGGTTTGGTGGAACAATGCTGTCAGTACAGGACCACAGAAGCTCAGAAACCATATTAAAAGCTACTCTGAGCACATCAAGAATTTCAGCTTGAGGTTCAAGGTTTGATGATTAATAAGCCTTAGCCCATCGTCCCATTTCCTGGCTCAATCTGAGCTATGCTTAGGAAGAGCATGGGTTTATTAAAGTGCACGGTCAGTGCTTCAAGTGAACTCAAGGTGCAGGCTCTAAAAGGGATGAGCAGTTCAAAAACAAATGTTAGTGAAATACACACTTTGACTAACTCACGCCTCTGTGGGTTGGAGGTATTCTGGGCTGAGTCACACTGACCAGGTGGGTAATGAGAACACTTTAGTAGGAATAACAAGATCCCTTTGGTTTCAAAGAAACCATCCGTCTGGCTGTCAGTGGACTTAAGGTCAGTCAGCTCTGCTACCATCAAGCCATCACAAAGGGACTGACCATAGCAGGAGGTGGGGGATGAATGGGCCAAAGCAACCTGCATGAAGGGGATCACGTATGTAAGGCTGGCATTCTTCTGAAGCAGAAGACGTCTAGAGGCTGCACTGTGCTCCGTGGGCTGCTGAGAACGTGACAGGAGATTTGACACGACCTGGGCAATGGAGCCCGCAGACTCCCAAGAGATTTAGAGCCCACACAGACTCCCAAGAGCCTATTTCAGGACAAGCCCAGGGACCCAGCTGGCCTACTGGCTGCTAAGCTATTGTGGGGCTGAGAGGTAGTAAAAAGTCCCTGAGGCAGAAGTTGCTTCCAGCTGCAAGAGTTCAGAGCTACTATTCCCTGCCTGTCCCCGATTATGGGCCTGGAAGCTCCACCTGCTGCTTGGATGTCTGGAACGGGACAAGAAAAAGATACGGAGGGGTCGAAGGCAGAGTGCTGAAAAAGAGGGGCACGGGCTGTCTGTGGACTTTAAGTCATAGTGAAAAGCAAAATCTGGATTTCTGGGTGTTCTCTAAGGTGTGAATGTTAGAAGTGCCAGGTTTTTCATTTTCATACATGGGAATTACTTCAACTGTGTTGCATTCCATAGTTTAGAGAACCCCATCTCTATCACCAGCTTGTTTGGTAATGGATATTCCTCGGAGCTGGAAATGGAAGTGAGCACAGGTGACTTTTGGTTCCCACAGCCCTCCCCCTAGGGCAGTGGTTCTCAGCCTTCCTCATGCCACGACCCTTTAATACAGGTCCTCATGGTGTGGGGACCCCCATAAAGTTATTTCCGTTGCTACTTCATAACTGTAATGTTGCTACTGTTATAAATCATAATGTAAATATCTGATATGTGTTTTCCGATGGTCTTAGGAGACCCCTGTGAATGGTCATTTGACCCCCAAAGGGGTTGCAACCCACAGGTTGAGAACCGCTGTTCTAGGGAAAACCATTACACACAACTGACAATGAAGGGGCCGTGGCTTACTGTGTACAGAAGATGTTTTAATACACACAGGCACATTTACATGATAGATGCTACTGCTGACCAAGGTCTGCCCGGTCCCGACAGCCCAGATAACTGAAGTTTGGAGTTTTAACATCAATATTGACTACCAGACACCCTGGGTGTGTAAGAAACAGTCATCACAAGCAGACAGTAGGAAACAGGATCTTGTGTAGACATGATGTGCAGGGGCCACAGTGAGTGATGAAACTCACTACACTTTTCATGCCTTTTAGTTTCAGCTTTTGAAGAAGCAAAGCCTTGAAATTACCATGTTAGCCCAAAGCAGCAGTGCTGGTCCCCGCGAGTTATACAGCCATTCGTTCTGTGTAGTTATATATTTGCCCATCCAATCTAGCAAAGCTATGATGATATAAAAGCTAGTCATTTCTGGTTAAAATTAGCTGTGCTGTTATGTTTGACATTCAGTACTGCCCTAGTAATGACCTTGGCCAAAACCAGGGCTGCCATGATGGGGTGTTAGCCATTAATTATCAGCGCATTTACTTTCACAGTTAGGGTTGTGGCCAGGGTTGCAGGGCTCAGCTGCTCCACCCATCCACTAGAGGTCACTGTGAATGCACTGGGGTGGGTGGCCCCGAGGGAATGCTAGAGTGTTCTAAATAGGGGGCGTCTGGTCTTCAAAACTAGCTCAGACTTTAGAGGTCCTCCACACAGATAAGTGAGAACGCTATTAGGAGGAAGGAATTCCAGGAATAACAGACAAGAAATACGCAATAGTCACCCTGTTTTCTTAGCCCTGGGCCTTGGGTGTCACAAAACTAGACGAGACATGCTCTACTTGGTAGGTAGGATAGGAACCTTTAGCCTAAGTTATGGAATAAAACCAAAGGATCTGATTTCAACAACTAGCAATCATGATATGGATGTAGGCATCCTTTTATTTTCGGGGGGAAAACTTTTTTTGTCCTCATGTTTAAAATACACAGTGGTGGAAGGTGTCTATAATGAGTTGTTCTACACAGATGGCTGTAACTGGAAAACACTGTGGGTCTATAACCTGATTAGGACTGTTGTCCATCCTACCGCTTTGAGGGTGTGCTCTCTACTCAGGGCGACCACAGTTCATGCACAGAAGCAGCTCACTGGAAGCAAAAACTAGGGATCCACGCTACAGAGACTGCATTGAGTTCCTCTCCCATTATAACATGGACAGACATGAGGTGGCACAGACGATTAGCTTCCATCCCAGTGGAGGGCCTCCCAGTCCCACTGCCCTCTGGTAACATTTCCCAATGTCTCTCCTTTGGGATGATACATACAAGGTCACAGCACAAGGAGGAACCAGTGACTGGGGAGATAGAGCCACAGCACATCAGGGCTCAAATCAAAATCAAATGAAAGATGGGACTTGATAAACATGCAAGTGGCCCCGGACACTCCTGGTTACTAACCTGGAGCAGAATCTGGTCACCTTCTTGTCACTCTTGACAATCCATCCCCTCTGTGAAATCGAGTCAGGGCAAGCACTTAGAATTTTTAGGGTTTGGAGAAAAGCAAAAAAGCACAGACAACGTATGGGGAATGTAGAGACAAGGAATCAAACAGAACAAAAGAGCTGGCTTTAATTCCTAACAAAAGTATGGTTGTTCTTAAAGCAGGCTAAGCAGACGTGCTGTTTGAAACGGGACAGAAAACAACAGTCCTGTTTGTTGTGTTTCAAGCAGTACATACGGTCAGCCTACTGACACCTTGAATTTATCCCCATGAGACTAGGCTGACCATCTGAAAGGAGATAGTACCATTGTTTTCTGTTCCATTTAAAATGGTACGTCTGGTCAGCCAGTCTTAGAGAGGCACTGTCTCGTAGCCCTGCCAGAAATTCTGGGCCTTGTGGCTTAGTGAGGAGGCGACCGTAAATGCTGAGTTAAAATCCAGTACGGGTGTTCTAGCCATGCTGAGATGCCCCAGTGCAAACTTTCTCTTGGAAGAGTCGGGTGTACCATGTGGCTGGATCTGTTACTTCCCCTGCCTATTTCCGCCTGTCTGGTCTCTCCTGCTGCCAGCTGACCACCATCTTCGTGAGGCCCATACTCTCCATAAATAAGGACAAGGTTTAGGTGACCTGAGTGGCCAAGAGGTTAAAACAGTCCCCCACCAAAGCTATTGACTTCTTGACTCTCTAACCAGTGGTGTCTACCTGCAGGGTCCCCAAAATAGTTCTTCTGCAAAGATCTGTGTATCAGGAGAGTGGAGATACGTCATGTGCACATTTCACTTAGGTGGATGAAACTTGGTGTTTGGCTAATAAATAAGCAAAAAGAGTGTGACGTTAATAATATTTTAAATAACCAGGCAATCCTACTCGCAAGGCAGGGAGACATGACACTGCTCTTTCGTGGCCTTAGACCTCTTAAGTGTGTGAGCATCCCAAGGTGCTAAGTGTAATGCTCGTTTGTAAAGGTATGTGAAAGTTGTTCAACATTCTGGTTCATCTGAGGTGAACCAAAAATGAGACCAAAAATAGAAATACAAAACACGATCAAAATGAACCAAAAGCAGGGACTCGTTACCTTGCTGGAGGGTGGTTCACTGTTCTGGGCTTCACTAAGAAAAGGTACCCATTCTCTGTTATGGGTAACTGAAGGATTTTTCAAGTGTAAATTTTACTCTCGTCCACATTCATCTCACATTCTACTTTAGACCATAACTCCTATCTAAGACACAACACTGTACCACAAGGTGCCAACATTGTTTTCTGATCCTGCCCAGACACACGTCTCTAGTAACAGGACAGTTAGCTCTCAAGGAACATTACTAGAAGAAAAGTGGTGTGCTAATAAATATTTAACAGCCGGCTTGCTGGGAGGGGACAAAAGCCCTGCTTTGTAGCCTTTGCCAATTTCCAAGGTGTCAATGCTCCCTACCAATGTCAACTTCTCAACTTCGTGTGTATCATCATCTGGGAAGAGCCTGCTCTGCACATCTGTCCCAAGGCCCTGTACAGTGGTGTGGTGTGGGGCCTTCGGCACACCACTGGGAGGTCCTCGGGCGTCAGTGTTACTTCTACTCTGGACTCACGCACTTCTTTCTGACTGAATTCCTCATCTCTATTCAGCCGGGCGTGGGGATTCTGACCTCTCTGAAGTGTTGTAGCTCTGAAGAGCCTTATTCAATCGCCTCCCCCTGCCCTCCACAAACACCTCAATCACCCACCTATGTCCACTTGTCACAGTGTCATTAGAAGGAGTGGAAAAATAAACCACCATCCAAATATCCCTTTTGAAATCAAAATAAAGGCTGTTCAGAAGAACAGAATGGTAGCAGTAAAAAAGGCAGAGGAGAGCTCATCTAGTATACCCTTCCCATTGTAGATGAAGAAACCAAAGCAGAGAAGGTGGTTAAGTGACTTGGTCAAGGTCACACGGTTGGCTAGACGTGCAGCTAGCTCCCCGGAGCCCAGGGAACTCGCTTCACTGTATCACGCTGCCTCCTTCCTAAGCTCTGCGTTCACATTGTCCAAGGTATGTGAGGTGTGGAGAGGCAGGAACGGCTGTCAGCGCTTTCTGACATGGAGGTCAGAAGTTCCTGGCCTAACGTGCCAGGAAGTGTCCCCAGAAGAAGATGGTGACCTCACAGGTTGTTATTCTGGCCATCCTCTTCTTGTGGGTCTTTGGTTTGTTCCAAGGCTAGATTTGCTTGTCTTTTATTAAAGTCCCTTTTTACTCTTAAAAGGAAAAGAAGAAAGAAGCCTTATTCACGGAAAAGACAAAAGGTTTAAGCTTCATGATAGCATGAAGCCCGACAATTTATAACGAGGCATGAAACGGTCTTAAAAATGTCATTGATTTTAAATATTAAGTCCTAATTCCTCTGCCCTTCCCATAAACAGAACCTTGATGCTAACTAAGCTCATTTACCTATTATGAGTTTTGAAATGTCTTACCAGAAAAAAAAGATTTTGGACATTTCCAAATATTCTATTATGAGTATGCATCATTATTGTAATTAGAATAAAAATGTATTAATGGCTTTGCAAGTAAAGTCTGGCAGAAACACGCCCCTATTTGCTGGGCTGCCTTTCTTCCAGGTGCTACTTACTTTTCTCTGTTGAAAATGATGAACTCCTTTTGGACAGATTCAAGGTGCTCCTGAAGAAGGCATGTCTTCCAGGTGAACGTGGGAAACAAAACAAAACAGAGTTATAGTTAGCAGACCAATGTGGATCTTTAAACAGCCACTCACCGACTGTGTTTGCTAAATGGCCCAAGTCAGAGAAGTTCCAATGTATCTTCAAAATGGGTGCTATTTGAAAGTCTGTATCAGGAGACCCCAACCAGAAAAACAGAAGCAAATAGAAAAGAAACAGCCAAAGGATAAAAATATGTCAACAGTCTGTTCCCCACCATGAAACTGCAAGGAAGACCTGAGTTATGGTTTAGGAGCTTGATGTCTTTCTGCCACTGAGCCTGAGAAGAAACCATGGCCTCAAGGCAGGTGACAAGGGTTTAGGAAGCTGGTTACTCACCTCTTACCTCGTGGTCCTCCAATGGGAGGTCTGGAGGTTCTACTTGGACTTAATAAATAGTCTAGAAACATCTCTTCTCACTGCATTCCGATAGAATGTTGCCCTCAACAACTGTGCTGGGGCGGATTCAATAGACATCAGGTTCAGTGAGCAGAGCTGCCTTTGTGATTTTCTCACAGACATGCAAAATATTGTCTCTGACATTTCACTGTCTGGATTTCAAGGCCTAGCGATGACTTTTTCATCATCATCATCATCAAAATTTAACCTCAAAAAAAAATTGTCAAATGGAGGTACTTGTAACCCTGAGGGTTTCTGGTACCAAGGTATATGTATATGTATCTATATACATATTACATGCATATATAACCATATTTTTATATTAACAAAAAGCATTTATATAAATATATACATATATAAAGTGTTATATAAAATATAACACAATAAAGGTATTTATGAAAACCCACAGTTAACATAATACTAAATGGTAAAAATGAGAATGTTTCTCCCTAAGATTGGAAAAAAGACAAAGATGCCTGCTTTCACCATTGCTATTCCACATTGTACTAGAGCTCTAGCCAGAGCAATTAGACAAGAAAAAGAAATAAAGGCACCCAAAGGAAGAATAAAATACTTAGAAAAAGCTTAACTTTTCTAGGAGGTAAAATATTTGTACTCTGAAAAGTAAAAAAAAAAAATGGCTGAAAGAAATTAAAAAAACAAATGAAGTTTGAAGTAACAAAAAATTTGGACCACTAGAGGCAAAGTAAATGTTTATTACTTCACTATCATTATATGTAGAACCCACATATGTAAAACCCTGCTTAAGGGTTTTTTCAAGTGTAAATTTTACTACTGTCCAAATTCCTCTCATATTCTTGCCTTCCTGCAAGTTACTGTATTGAGATCTGAGTTCTAACTCTGACAGAATAATAGTTAAAAATTAAAGTCGGCCTGAAATCCAAAAATAGTGCTTGACCATGTAAGAATTCCATCTTTCCTGTGAAGGACACTCTACGCCTGCCTGCCCTGGTATCATGAAATTTTGCTTATAGCAATGGACAGACACCACCTCTAGGGGTGACTCCACCCAGCAATTCCTCAAAGAAGGAGTGAGGCCCCAAATAGCCATGTGTGTACCGGCAGACCTCGGAGATATTGTGGGTTCAGTTCCAGACCACCTCAATAAAGCAATCTCAATAAAGTGAGTATTGCAATAAAGTGAGTCGTAATCTTTTGGTTGGTGGAGGGTCTTCCCTTCAGCTTGTGGAAAAAAATGCAATATCCGTGAAGTTCAATAAAGCAAAAAGCAATAAAATGAGGCAATAAAAACGTGCAGATTTCAAAGTACATGCCTGTATTTTTGAAATCTGCCCATTGACCAGTAGTTTAGAGGTAGTCCCTTGGCCTATGTTTAGCCAATTAGAGTTTCTTCCAAGAAATCGTTAAGTTTTGAATCGAGAGCTGGGAGAGGGTAATAACTGAATCCAGTTAATGGCAGAGCTAGAAAGTTCATGGTGAAATGGTGCTGCTACCATCCCCAGGGCTACCCAGGGGTTCAGCTTCACCATGCATTTCCAAGGCAGCTGCGATGACCTCCCAACAGCAGCTCTCAAATGAACTGCAGCCATCATGAAGGTCCCTGGGACCCTGAATTTGGCAGGGACCTGCTCACCTGAGAGGAGTCACATTTCCTCATCTCCTTCTCCTTCTTTGCCAGACGCTTCTTTTTCTTGTGAAGAGGTTTAGATTCCAAAATCATTTCCTCGAGTTCAAAGGTCGGGTCGCAGTTCAGCCTGCCTTTCTGTAAGGACGACAGGTTGGCTGACCTTAGAGGTCCCGTGTCATTCTGATAACACAGCAGGCCAAGGGCAATAGGCGGGGCTTCCACGCTCGGTTTGGGGTAAGGGGTTTTCAGCACTGCTTTTCCTAATCTTTAATATTTTGTTTATTTGTCTAAACGCTCACGTGCCTTCAGTGAGTTAGAAAGGAAATCCAATGACAATTATTTCCCTAAAGTCCGTGTTTTGGGTTGTTTCTCCAAGTAGACAAGGGCTGTCCGGCAAGTATCCAGCCACGCACTATGAAAAGCGGAGGCAGTTATGGATCGGAGTGGCCTGGCTTCCTCGCCCCGCTCCCCAGCTCCCCAGCCAGACCTCCCGGGTCAGCGGCCCCCGACACCGCACGTCACAAGCTCCCAACGTGGAGCGTCTGCGAGGCGGTGCGCTGTGGGCTGCGGTGGCGCGGGCCTTGGCGTAGCGACAGGTGGTGGGGCCTATAGATCTGCGTCGGGTCCTGTGTCAAGCTGCCGCGAGCTGCCCCTACTGGACCCTGCAAAGTGGCCAGGTAAGGCCTTGACCCCACTCTCGCGTGGCTCCATGGGTAGCGACGCCCCCGTGCCCGAACCCCAGAGCGCGGCCTGCTCACTGCCGCCCCTGCGCACGCTGGCCCGCCTCCCCGCCCCCGAACGTCAGGCGTCGCACACCTGAGGGTCACAGTCGCAGCGTAGTGCCCTCAGCTGGCGCCTGGCTTAAGAACGGGACCCTGAGCTGTCTCCACAGGCCCCTTAAAAGCTCATTCTGCTAGCTACCTACAGCTGAAGGTGTGGCATCAGGCTGTGGGAAGAAAGGAGGAGCGAGGGGCCTTGCAGGGACCCCTAGGCCGGCTGTTACCAGTGGTCTGCCCTAGGCCATAGATGCCCCCTGGACAGGGACTCACACCAGGGGAGTCGTTTCCCTCTGGCTCTAGTCATTAGGAGTATATCTCCCAGCTTAGAACTACCAGAGGACAAGGGGTGAATGGTAAAAACAATACCTCACCCCAAACTCGACAGTTGCCTCTGCTTTGACTCATGGAACTCCATGGATACAAATTTCTACCTCTTTGGAATCAGGGAAAGCATCGTTTTTTCAGTTAGCAGATTCCTGGAAATGACTCCGCAGCTCCTCGAAGTTCTGTTTCATTATAACATGGATGCATAGGAACTGAACTCCTGTTTATATCCATCAGCTTGTGGCAAAATTGGTTTTGTTAAACTTGTTTCTCTTAAAATCAGAGACCTATGAGGACGTTAAGTGAGAACGTACACGTTTTATGAGAATTAGGACTTCCTTCAAAAAACAGCCAAACATTCCACCACAAATGGCCGGGAGCTAGGAATCCAGACACAGAGAGTCCTGGGTTAGAATCCCAGCTCCGCCACTTGATAGCCATATGACCTTTGGTGGCCAGTTTACCTGTGTCTGATTCCGTTTTCTCAACTATAAAATGGGGATTTGGGCTGTTTTACAACACTGGTGTGGTTATCTAAGGAGACCACGTGTGTATCTGGCACATCGAGTGACGTGACTAAGTGAGAGTCACTGTGGGCTTGGTAGGCCTGACTCACGTTAGGAATAAAACCCGGAATGAGCCTCTTCTGCAAAACTGCATCCCAGTTCATATCATTCATGTATGGGAAGTCCTGAATATCTGACAGGCGAGAAAACCGTTGGTCTGGATTAGGTTCAAGTAGCTGCCAATGGAATACAAACATCAAGGTTATGAGGAAGGTCAAAACAGGAGGCAAAAAAATCATACAGATTCCCTCTACAAGTGCAGGATTGAAGGAAACAGCCTGAATTCCCCTTCCCCAACCCCATAAACAAATAATGCAGATAACATATACCTAAACAATGCAGACATGCATGGTTGAAACGAATTGTAAGTTGGTTTTTGCAACGTGGTGAGTGAAAATAGCTTGTCCTACCGAGTCAAGCATATCTTTGATTGCTGGTTCCCCCACTTACTCCCTCTGGGCAAGCTTGTTCCCTGAATCTCAGTTTGCCAATCTGAAAAACGGGATAATAATCTGTTTCTTAAGGTTGCAGCTAGGATTAAATGAGGCTTGTATATAAAGTGCCCCAGGGAAGGTCCGCTCTTATTAGGTAGCAAATGTGCAGACAGTTTTACAAATGAAATTCATTTCCCACTAAAAATTTCAGCTGTTTTTACAACGCATCAAAATATATTGCAGGTGACACCAATAAGATATAATTAAGGCTACTGTTATAGTGCTGGGTTTCATGAACTGAGATTAAAGATGCTTCCCCGCCCCCCCGCCCCCCCCAACCTTAGCCACTTTACATCAGTCCTGTGATTCACGTGGGAAATGTCAGTTCCACCTGTGAATTGTCCTGGAGGTGACATCAGGGTGGAATTCTGGGGTGGAAGAGGGCTTTCTTGGAGCTGAAGAAAACTTGTTTATGGAAATGACTCCCCACTGTTCTTCATCTTTGACATTGCCAACGGCAATGTCCCTGTTCCAAACCAGGGAACTTGACCCATAGACAAGACACCCAGGTTTGAATCCTTGGCCCTCACCACCTGTTGTTGTTTTGTTTTCTTTGAAAAAAGCTAAGCCCATCCTCTTGGGTGCCACATTCGTTATTTCATGTCATTATCCAGTACGTAGTATTGTGATCCCACTACAGTGGTTAATCTTTTTGGTCAACATGGGTGCCTTGAAAATCTGATGAAAGCCATGGGTATCAACAATTCAAATAGATGCTGAGGATCTGATGGTGAACAAGTCAGATATGGTCCCTCCCTTAGGGCATTTAGAGGACATTGGTCATTAACCCAAGAATCACACACATGCAGTGTATAATTTCAAGCTGTGCAAAATGCTATGAAGGAAAGATGGCCCTATGTGAGCTCATAACAGAGGGACACTCCCTGAGGAGGTGACATGTGAGCTGAGATTTAAAGCTGTGCTCTTCAGACTAGATAGAAGGGCCAGTTGTTCATTGATTCATTCTATTGCATTGAAACTAGGATATGGTGTTCTTGTACATGGCTAGTATGCAACTCCACTCCATGTACAACTGTGATTTGAATTCCATATCACCAAATAGACTTATGCCCTATTTGGTAAGATGAGTCCACTGACCATGTGCTTAGGGGCATCAGCAATATCAAATTACCATAAAAACTTCTAAATATTTCTCTCAATTTCTGTACATGTCATGGACCTATAGGAAACAATTCATGAACTTGAACCAGTCAGAGGTGGTCTCACCATCAAGTAGTGGTGGCCTGAAGGAGGGAGCTGACAGGGTTGGGCAGGGGCACAGTGTTCTAGTAGTAGCAGGACTGGCATGTGCAAATGGCCTGTGGTGAGAAGCTGATACATGAGGATGAGGAGGCAGAGGTGGAAGATAAGAGAAAAGTAAGGTCGCTGCAGTTTATGTGTAATCAAAAGGGGACAGAAAACAAAAATAAGGCTTGAGCGGTTGTTAGAATCTTTTTACTATACAGGACAGAATGGAGAACAGATGGAGTGTGTAAAAGTGTATGGTGTGGGGGAAACCAGCTAGAAGCAAAGCCTTGATGGCAGTATGGTTAGGAAGATAGCAGTGGAGATGGAGAGAAGGGATACATTCAAAAGATATTTAAAAGGTCAAATTACAGAACTTGGTGATGAATTGGATGTGGGGATGATGAATGATTTCTGGCGTGCAATTTGCATAAGTGGATGGATACAAAGCCCAGTCACTGAGAAAGGAAACATTGGAGAAAGTCCAGGAACTACAGATATATCAAGAACTCCATTTTGGGCACTCGAGTTTGAGATGGCTTTGGGACGTATGAGAGCACGAGTGCATTGCCTTAAGGAAGCCATGCACAGCAGACTCTCCATTAACCGGAACCCAGGCTGGAGAAACATAGCAGTATTCAATTTTATTTTATTTTATTTTTTTGCCAGTTGCTCGAGAGTGCTGGTTGCTTGAGTTCTGGTTAACAGAGTGTCTACTGTATTTGGAAGCTGTTAGCTGCAGACCCCACTTTGGGAATGTACATGATCATGACTGCCTCCAATACTGTCTAGTAACTTCTAAGCTCCGACCAGAGAGCACTTGCTTTTGTCATGCAGTGCTGCTTACCTTTTTAAGAAGGGACACCATGTCCTGTGACCAGGCAGAAGGATAAGTCACAATAGCTGTCTCAAACATGTGTGTGATTTCCTTGCTTGAAGTACTGGAGCGAATATGATATGGTCGCTTAAGGGAGAGAAGAAGTGAAAGTTTTCCATTTTATTGGGTGAAAGAAAAACTTGTGCTTTGCCAGTGTTTCCAGGTGAAAATTTCAACCCGTACGAGCTCAGTATCACTTTTAATCTTTTCCAGCTGTTGGTTGTGCTGTTATGGTCCAGTGTAGTCAGATCACCTCCTTAAAAAAAATCCCAGAAATCTAGTTTCTTGTGAAATCTCAGAAATTTTAAAAGGGGGTGATGCTCCTAGGCCGAACAGAACATTCCTGTAGGCTAAATCCACCTCTGAGATGCCAACTTGGAACTATTTTATAAGGTAAATTATATAAGTATTTACATAAAGTATTGGACAGTTGCTCAGTAAATAGAAATGAAAAAAATTGTGATTTAAGTGTTGATTATAAAGAGATCCAGAGTTTTACCGTATACCTCTTTTCACTTGTTTAAATCATAACGTAAGTTCAGAATAGAAAGTTAGCCAGAAAACTTCAACCCCATCCCAAATGCTATGAGTCCCTGGTTGTGTGGAGTTAGATGGCAAGTTTTAGGAAGAGACAAAAGTATTGTTGCTTCTGTGAGAACCAGGTTCTTTTATTGTTTTAACTTCGGGGGAAAAAATCCAAAATAAAACGGTGAGTTTATTACAGTTTTCACACATGTCCACTAGAGGGCAGCTCTTACCTGTAGTAAATCTCTTACTTCATAAAGGAATTCACTACTGATTTTCTGTTATGTGAACTGGGAGCTACCTAAAGCCAGAGATTATATGGGACACCTGGTAGCTGTTCAGTACGTGTTCATTGAATGAAAAAAATGTCCACATTACATTAAACAGTAGGACAAGTTACTATGTGTATATGTATGTACGAGGAGCCTGGCCCTTTGGAGATAGTCGGTGGATGTAGACTGATAAACTCCGTTTCTCCCTCTTTAGTTTAGTATTTTCCCTGTTGTAAATCAGTGGTAAAAGATAATAGAACTTAAAAAGAATTGGAGGACTAAACGGAGTCACTCAATTTGAGTTATAATTTGTTCGTCTGTAAAATGAACCACCTCCATGAGATTGTTGGAAAAATTCAGTCTCATGATGCAAAGACTGTCCAGAAAAAATCCCGCCATAAATGCCTCTGTTTTTCGTATGACATGGCTGGATACTTGCCAGACAGCCCTCGTATATGGGAAGTTTTCAGTAGCGTGGCTAATATGTGTTAGACACAATACAGGAGAGGTATTTTTATTATTATTACTAACACAGGGTAGAAAAGATAGATATAGTGAACAGGAAGATGAGTCATCCGTAAAGGCGTAAAGAAAGCCTTAACTGGACACAGAGTGTGACAGTGCCAGTTACTCAAAGGCACTGGGACTTGACCCCCAAGAGATGGTCCAGACTTTTTTTTTTAATGTGGGGTTTAAAAATATCTGCCACATATTTTCTTCCACTGAGACTGAATAAAAGACCATAGTTAATGCATTTGTCTCCTTAAAGACAAATAACCCATGGAATACAGTACCAGAAAAGGAGTGCTGGGTACCCTTTCACCATCATCCGTGTTTATTGACTGTTTATTAGCCAAAGGGCCCTGTGAGTAACTACCTGTAATTCATTCATGTGTATTGTTAAAGAGGCAAGGCACTTAATATAAGGTGATGGAAAGAGAAGTCACATTAGGTGGTGAACTTTTTATACATCAAGTTGACAGTGCACTGTAGAACTGTATGCCTGAAACCTATGTAATCCTTGCTAACAGATGTCACCCCAATAAGTCTAACAATAAAAGTGAATTAAAAAAAAAAGAGGCAAGGCAGGCTTGGCATACTCGAGCTACATGTATTTTTTTTCTTTTTAAAAATTTTCTTCTTTGATTCATTGCTGCTTCTTAACCTACTGTTTCTTAGCCATCTAAAAACACAACATGGTTTGATAAACAAACAATTAACTGCTAAATGCCACAAGAACTGGTTTAAGAATGTTTTTATTTATTTTAGAAGGTGATCTGACTGAATTTAATACTTTTCAAAAATCCTCTTGGCTTGTCAACTTATTAAAAATAGACTGCCTTTGTTCTTAGCTGGTGACCTGTTTTTCTAGTCCTAAATTTTAAAAATCCATGTTAATTCACCAGCTCCTAGAATTATATATTTACTAATTTATCACCTATTTATTAAATGCCTACTATATTCCATATGTCCCAGCACCTTGGCTGGGCACTGGGAATATCACGAAGTATAAGACAGATGTGATTTCTGTGTTGGTGGAGTCTATAGTCTACTTAAAGGAACCCCAAATAAATGAAATATAGGCTATAAAGAAAAAGTACCATTTGCAATTACAGGATATGTCAGATAATTCTAAAGCAGCACAGAAATTAAGATGAGCATATAAAGAATAAACAAGGCGGAAAAGTTAAAAATGTTAGATGGGAGAAAATGATGTGTTGGGATTATAGCCATATTTTAGGAATACAAGAGTTGTAGATAAGGATGGACACTTAATGCAAAACTGCATGTGTCCCTTTCATAAGCTAATACGGATAATACAAAACTAGAAAAGACAGGGACATTGCCTTTGCCATGGCAATGACAGCTGAGAGACAAGATGACAGCAGGTTAATAGCTCTGGGGACCCATTCATTAAGACTGCAAGCAGCTTAGAAACCACAGGGAAGTTTTCAAGCACATGTTTCTTGGGGGCATATATTTTTCTGTAAGTTAAGAATTTGTAAATGAGGAGAAATTGTTGTTTAACACCCATCCTTGTGGCTTATTTGTGTTAATAGTTGTAATTAAATGTTAGTATTTTATTTCTTCAGATTAACTATATTTCAAAACATAATTACATACAGCCTCCTTGGTGATTCTTTCCTGGAATGTGTCTGGATCGATTTGTAGGGACTTGTTTCTCTATTTAATACGCATTTATGTACCTATTTAAAGTTAAATACTGTGGATACTACTACGGTATACAAGATACATACTTCACCTTTAATGAATTTACAAGTTAATAATATAGAAGAGATCAAAACATAAAAAAATGACATACCTAGAAAAATTTACAAGGGCAATATATTTTCAAAGTGGATTTAATCCTTAAAGAAAAATAAAATAGATGTAGGTGTTCTGATGTGGAAAGTTCTATATTTTATCTGAAGTAAAAAAATATCTCAGCAGAAAGGTAAATAAAGCCTAATTCTGTTTTTGCTGAAACAACAATAATAATGTATATATACATGTATGTGAAAATAGAAAAGGTTTGGAGATGAATACAGCAATCTATTAATTCTGGAAGGTGGGATTGGAAGGTTGGAGGAGGGCTTAATTTTTTTAGTTGGGAATTTTCTTTGCCCTAGAGGATGTGGCTGATTTTACCTTCATTTTTGTGCTTCTCTAAATTTTCCTATAATTATAAATTCAGAAGGGTCATACGAGGGTTAAAGTATATAAATATTTGGAAGAGATACAGGTCACTTGAGTTAGAGATCAGAGAAAGTCTCTTCAGAGAAGTTGTCGTGTTGTCATGGACCATGAGAATGTGTAGGATTTGGATATGACAAGACCTAGAGAAAGGCCTTCCCCAAAAGAAATTTGGGGTAGTCCAATAGCATGTTTCCCCCTGCTATGATCACTATACATTGGATATAAAGATTCTGAAAGGCCTGCAGTTAAGATACATCCTTAACTTTATTCAGACTCAGTTTGGCAATTCCCAAACTTATTAGAAGATGGTGTTTTGAAGAGTTCCAGGACTTACCTTGGGAAATATCCTTATAGGCAAAGGAAGAAGGGGTGAGGAAGCCCAAGAGGCTTCGAGAGAGGAGGGCATCCACAGAAGATGAAATGAGGTCAGAAAGAGTCAGGGTCACTCAAACTGAAGCAAAACCTGAGAAGTTAACCTGGTTCTAAAGGGCAGAGAGTGTCAAGCTAAGATATTTAAATATCGTTTGTGTTTATTTGGGGTGTGTGTGGGGGTAAGTCATGTGAAGGGTGTGTGTGCATGTGTGAGTCCCCGAGTGTGAACACGTGAAGCATTGGGAGCAACAGCATTCTTTTTTACATGAAAGTTCAAGATGTGGAAACAACCTAAGTGTTTGTCAACAGGTGAATGGACAAATAAGATGTGATATATACAGGGTCCAGAAGAAGTAACGCCCGGACTTGAGTTACGATTTTATTGCAAAATCACAGCCATACATGCTTGTGATTTTATTGCAAAATCACAGCCATACATGCTTGTGATTTTGTAATAAAAGATTTGGTACAGATTACCAGCTCATAAAAAAGGGGCTTTATTTGTGCTGGATCTTGTGTATGCTGTTTGTGACAACATGGGTGGGCCTTGAAGGCTTTGTGCTATAAGTGAAATAAGTCAGACAGAGAATGACAAACACTGCATAGTATCACTTATATCTGGAATCTGGAAAAACAACAAAAGTCAAACTCATAGAAAGAGAGAGAACAAAAGATGTTGCCAGGGGTGGGAGGGTGGAGAAAGAGGGAGAGGGTGGTAGAAGGTTAGAGACTTTCAGCTGTAATAGGAGTAAGTTCTGGGATCTCACGTAGAACATGGTGACTAAAGGTGATAACACTATTGTAGAATTGAAATTTGCTAAGAGAGTAGATCTTCATTGTTTATATACTACACACACACACACACACACACACACACACACACACGTATATGATTCAGAAACTTAATAGTAGCTTTTCTTCACCTTTCTAAAGCAAAACAAAAAAACAAAAAACAAAATCTGACAATGTCGATACATCAGCTAGGTAACAGGGAAGTACTCAGAGGTAAAATAATATGGGAGAGAGAAAAAATATTTTCTCGAGAAAATTCTTCTCTTCCTAGGCATTTTCTCAGTTTAAGACATGTTTCTTTTAAAAGGAAACTACTCTGATCTGCCACTGAACCCAGAACTCATGCGCCAAATGACAGGCAGGTGTCCAACAAGACGGGGCATGCATTGTGTCGTATTAATAATTCACACTCGCCTTGGGGAGTGTGTCTGAATTAGGGTCCTGTACCATGACTGCAAAATGCCTTTCTTTAAACAAACAAACACTCGTATGTTTATACCAGATATTGAGAGCGGCGTATTGCTTTCCCCTCTCTGGGACTTTATGATGTCCACATCACTGGTTTAATTTCATCTGCATAATTTAATGCGAACACACAAGCTGGTCCCATAGGCAGGAGAGTGACTGAGTGTGTGTAGGGGTCCCCAGGGGTTGTCATCCACATCACATGGCATAGAGGCTTTGACCTCTCACACCAACTCCTTGATTTTTAGCAAAAAAAAAAAAATCCATCTTTTCATTCTGAACATGGCCCTTGCTGGTCAAATAACCAGAGAGAAATGCAGCTGTACTGTACCCGGCCTCTCAGCAGCTCGTAGGCCGTCACGCCCAGGGACCACCAGTCAACAGCAAAAGAATAGCCGGCTTCTCTCCTGGAGTTGAACATCTCAGGTGCTGAAAACACAAAAGTGACATCTGTTTCACTCTGAGACGTTAACAAATAAATCCATTTTCCCAACATGGTCCTCCAAAGGCAAAATACCAGGGTAAAGGGGAGAAACACTTTTAAAGATGCTTATTGTTGATTACTAGATTGCTCACAGCACGCAGAAATTCCTAATTTTCTAACCTCTCTCTGGGACCTCATTCATCAGCCAGTGTGACAGGTAGGCACAGGCCCTGGGGGACACATTCTTTTCTTATTTTGAACATGCACCTGTGAAACATTAGATCTCATCAGGCCTCAGGTGTGCATCTGACCCTGAAATCAAGAAGGCTGAGAAGATGGTATTGATTTGGCAGGTTTGTGTTCAAGGACTGAAATTTCTGTCATGGTTGGAAACAGTGCTCAAAATTTGGTGCAACGGACACTGGCTACATTCTCTGTCTCCATCATCTTGAAGAGGGCAGACTTGCAGCCTGCTGTTGGGGGTGAGAGAGGGAGAGAAGAGGGAGTGGGCATTCTGACAGATGCAATGTCTTCCACCTGCTCTGGGGCACTTACACAGGCGTAGTATGGTCAGGCCTTTGGAAACCCCCAATTATGCAGTCTCTAAGCCAAGGGCGTCCAACCTTTTTGCTTCCCTGGGCCACACATAAGACACACGAACACTAACAATAGTTGATGAGCTAAAAAAAAAAGTCACCAAAAAATCTCACAGTGTTTTAAGAATTTGTGTTGGGCTGCATTCAAAGCTGTCCTGGGCCACAGGTTGGACACACCTGCTCTAAGTGCTTTGATATAACACAGGCCTTCTACGGTCTATATACTCTTTCCAAGAAAATCCCTAACTCCGGAGAAGTGGAATAGAGAGAATAAAACACAAAGTAGGGGCAGGTATCTTACTTGCTTGCTCACCACTACATTCCTAATGTCCAGAATGGAACCTGGCATTTAGAGTCACTCAAGAAACATTTGTCAAACGTATGAACAATGTGGAGTCACTCAAGCAATGGTTGCAATCGTTGGTTCTAGAGCTGTGCCATGTGAGTTCAAAACTTGCCTTCGTCATTTACTGTGACCTTGAACAAGCCAGTAGGCTGAGCTTGACAATCCTCACCAGCAAAATCAGAATAAGGCAGCAGTCCTTGTAGAGGTGAGAAATTAAATGGAATACACACGCCAAGATCTCAGCCCAGTGCCTGGCACCTAGAAAGTGCTCAAAAAATGAGGCACCCTTCTAGAGAGGCAAACATCTATAATAATGGGAATTTTACCTAGCCAGAGCTGCACACACTTGACCCAAGCCCCTGATAGGAAGGTGCTGGCTCTGGACAAAGGAAATTCGTGTGACATGGGGTCAGGGCACACAGGCTTGCCCTGCCCAGTGCACTCAAGTAAAATCCTGTGGATAACATTCAGTTAGAGAGAGAGAGCGTTGACGTCCCAATGCCCGGGACTGACCCTGACTGTAAGAGCCTGCTGTAGCTGGCCTACGCAGGTCTCCTTCCCTGGGGAGTCGCCTTTTAGCCATCGCTGCATCCTTTCTGTAAGTCACAGCTCCCCAGGCAATTGGAGAGATAATGGCTGTGTCCCCATGGCACTCCACAGGCTGGGTGGAAAGACTATATAGTTCTGCTTTCCCTTCTCAGTATCTCACAGCAAGTCATCTCAGATAGTCCCCCGGGTGACAGGTGACAGACATCTCACTTAGAGAAGCTGCAGAAGACTTGGAGGGATAAACAGGCCATGGTGCTAAAAGCGCCTAGCAGAACGCACAGCACTCCACAGAGGGGACGGATTCTGTCGTCTAGGATCTTCCTTGCAGCTCGTGTGAGCATCCTTTTTTCTTTTCTGTGTACCCCTCCTTTCTAGCATGAAGACATATGAATATATGTTCGTTCATTCAACAAATACTCATGGTGTGCTAGGCATTGAGGAATTTTGGTAGAACATTAAGAAACATTGTAACAACATAAAGAAACACAAACCAATGGGTAGTTTTTGAGCCCTCAAAGAGCTGAAAAGCCGGAGCAGGGAGATAATGAGGGGTTTTTGTCAACCCTTCAGGCGGGTCCCCTGTTCCTGAGAGGGTACAAATAAAGTATTTCTATACCTACATTCACAAAAGAAAATAAAATATAAAAGAACGACTTTGCAAGTAGTTATCAGCAAACAGCCAGGCGACTATTACACAGGTCACTAAGGAGAATCTTGACTTCACCACTGTGTCCTGTCCTGGTCACAACCCCAGAAATAACCATGATCTTGAATTTGTTAGTAATTTTGTTCCCTTTCCACACAGATTTACAATCTATATATGCATTTCTGAGCAATACTCCAGTTTTGCCTATATGTCGTATATGTAGACCTACATGTATATATAACATGTATATGTGTGTGTGCATATATATATGTATATATAAACACATATGTGTGTGTAAATATCTCATATGTTAAATGCTCTTTGTTTTCTTTGGTGTCCTGTTTTCCTTCCTGAAGATCCCGTGTATGAGATGCTCACATTCGGTGTTTTATGAACAGAGTGCAATTCACCTACCTGTCCCACTGTTGAGAGCTATTTGGACTATTTCCGATTTGTGACTATTGTGAACAGTGCTCTCATGAACACCTCTGTGCAAGTAAGACTCCTGTAAGCCCACACATCTTTAGGGTACACTCCTGGATGGGGAACTGCTGGGATGGGATGTCTATCTTCACATACACTAGACAAGGCCAAACTGTTAACCAAAGTGCTTGTGCCAGTAAGTACTCAAACCAGTGACCTATCGGACTTTCTTGTGCTCAACCCCCTTATCTACACCTGGTGTTAACTAATCTTTTGATTTTTGCCAATCTAGTGAGTGTGCAATGGTCCTTCACTGTGGTTTAACTTGACACGCCCCTGGTTACTAATAAGGTTGGCCACACTTGCATGTGCATGGTACCTATTTGTATTTCCATCATCTGGTTTTCAGATTTTAAAATAACTAGAGAATAAATTCTGGTCAGAAAGGCCTCCAAAGCTGATCTGTAATTATAATGCAATGGAAATAGTTAATAGAATTTACAAAAATGATTTTCAATGTCATCTACAAAAAAAAATGTGTGAATAATGAAGGTTTTCTGAAAAAGCATAAAGAGAGGGGGACTTTCATCTCTCGCAGTAAACTATTATAAAGCCACAATAATTGAGATATGAAAGCCACAGCCACAGGACATAGATGCTGGTACACAAAGATACTTAGTTCATGATGAGTATATTTGAAATCAGCATGAAAAGGATCTTATTTATTACATGTCTTAAAACAATTATTTAATAAGCCAACAAAAAATAAAGTTGGGTCCATACCACAAATCTTCAATCAAGATAATATATAGCTTCATTAAGTAAAAAATGAAACTATAATGATAATAAAAATATAAGGTAACCATATCTAAAACCTGGAGGTAAGAAGGTCCTAGCATCAAAGATAGAAACTGTAAAGTAAAAAGACTAATGATTTGATGATTTTAGAAAAACAGTTCTTAATGTCAAAAATTCTATAAGAATAGCAGCAACCCAAAACGAGGAAATCGTAGTTGTAAAACATGATACACTGGAATTTAATCCCAATATACAGGGTCCAGCAGAAGTAAAGCCATACATACGATTTTGTAATAAAAGATAGCATGTATGGTTATGATTTTGTAGTAAAATAGTAACTCAAGCCCGGGCGTTCCTTCTGCCAGACCCTGTGTAAAGGGCAAGAATTATTTAAAATTTTTTAAAAAATTATAGTTGACATTCCGTATTTGATTAGTTTCAGGTGTATAGCATAGTGGTCAGACATTTCTATAACTTACAAAGTGATTCCCCAATAAGTCCTACACCCTACGTAGTTATTACAGTATCCCTGGCTGTACTTCCTAAGCTGTACTTCACGTACGGGCGTGGAAAAATAATCGGGCTTTAGTTGTCAAGGCCCAGGGCCTTGGGAGTCAGAAGCGGGTTTCCGTCTTGGCTGAGGCGTGTTTGGGGGCTGGAGGCAGACAGTGTGTTCAGAGTCAGGGCTCCGAAGTCACACCCTGCGGGCCATATCCATGGCTTCCCCTTGGGCAGAGCTTAGCTTCTCAGTCTGCACATCTCAAGTGGGGATAGCAATAGTGCCTGCCTCATGGAATTGTATTTATTTTAAATGACATAATACATAGTGATGGGCACATAGCAAGAGCTCATAAATGTCAGCCATGATGACTTCGTCATCATCATCACCATCACTGTCTGTTCTACGCTCCAGATGTTTTTAGACTTGGGTTTAACTTTGTGCTCTACCAGTCATTTGCTGTGTGATTATGATCATGTCATTTTATCTCCAGGTCTGATACTTTTTTTTTTTAAATCAATGAAATCAGAAAAGTACTAAAACCTATTTCATAAGGTTACTCTGAGAATTTAATGATACAATAGTAAAAAACTTAGCAACGTGCTTAAGACATAATAAATGCTCACTATAAGATTCCTATTAGGATTAGCATGAGACATTATAGAGTGAAAATTTAGGTTATAAGAATTGCATATAATCCAACTTAAAGATATGTATGCATTTGTGTGTGTATAGACATAAGGTCTGGAAGAAAACCAATAAATATTAGTAGAGGGATTTATTTCATTTTCCCTTTGCTTATCTATGTGTTACATATTTACTATAGGGAATGTATTTGTAATTTGGAGAAGAGGGTTTTAATTGGTTAAGCTCTAACGTGACGGAGCTTGTATTCACACAGGCCTAGAAGTAGGGAGGAGGGAGGGCTGGAGTGATGGGGGGAGCATGGATGTAGGAGACTATGAATGGAAGGTGGTCAAGAACTGGCAGAGTGCTCATCTTCTCTCTTCCAGAGCCAAGAAGCTGCTTCGTACTATGCTCTGCATCTCATGTTAATAGATGTTGCATATTCCTGCTTTGCTGTCTAATCTTCATTCAGTACTGCATCCTAGTTTTGTCTTGTTCATTTCAGATTTCTTTTTTCTTTCTGGTTAATTGCTAATTAGTATACAGGTATTGCTATAAAATGAGCATTGGTGAATGTCTGTAGGTCTTGCCAAATTATTGGGAGCATCATCTTGAAAAAGAGAGAGCTGACTTGTACCCATGCTACCTCTCAGAAAGCCTCGATCCAAAAATCAAAGCTGAGAGCAACTTCTGGATAAAGAGATAAGCAAGGCCATACAGATACTCATTTTTTAATAAAACAAAAAACATTTCTATTAATAACAGTTTGTCCTAAAATTGACTTCCAGTCATTTAAGAACCATGTATAACATTAAAAAAAAAAATCTCTCTTTCAGGGAGAAGCATGCTTTTCTAAAGTTAGAACTTGATTTAAATCTAGGTTTTTATTTTTCAATTACTAGCCATGAGATCTTGGGCTAATTACTTAGTTTCTTATTTTCCTTGTTTTAAGATCATGATAATTATGGTTTTCTTATAGAGTTGTTGAGAAAAAAATATATGAATAAATGAGTGTAAAACATTAAACACATCGTCTGGTCCACAGAAGGATTTCAATAAATATTACTAATTGCTAATTATAAAGTGCAGATAGCGGGGCGCAGAGAAACTTGACCAGATTTCAATTTGCATGCCCTGTGTTGTCAAAAGACAAAAAGTGCCAATTCTGAGGAGAATGAAATTATATGGATATTGTATTTAAAATTACTAAGGAGAGAAAAGGCAAGTGGCCTGCCTTTACTCCTCTCACCATGGAAACCAGGCCTAGAAAACCCAGACGCACATTTTCTGATTTGGCTCCAGGATAATAGTCCTTAATACTGAAACCTGGGAAACCAGCGGAATAAACGCTTCGGACCATCAAGCCTGGGTAGGCCTTTTTTATCCTTTTAGTACCATGGGGTTTAGGCACAAAATAGGCTGAATTACCTGTGTCCATTATTTTAGAAATGCCAAAAGAGATTCGTTCCCCCCACTGCTAATTGGGAGCCAGGAAATTTGTAGTTGTTCAAATGTCATATAAAATAAGTCACTTTTTTTTTCTGCCATGGAAGAGTTCCTTCTCTTGGAAGGTGGGGTGACCCTGCATGTGAGGGTTCTCTTTTCTCTCTTTAAATTACACGAGGAAGAGAATGAAAAACTAAAAGAAAATGCCATTGCTTTTGGCCTTGATTTCAAGTTCAAGTATTTTGCCTGTGAATGACTCTGACCATATCAAGTCAGCTATGTCCTTCCCATCCCCGGCTTAACCAGCAACATCACCTGCTTTAAGCATCACAACTAACTGGGGCAAAAGCATGTCGTTTTGTTGTTATTCTCTCACCTGCTAACATCTGTGCAGTGTCCAGCCTGACTTTTTGCTGAGTCTGGGCTCCCTGGATGATAGCGCAGCCTGTTGTCTGATAAGTTTTAATCCTTTTTGCTTATTAAAACCTTTTTCCTAGGTACTCTAAAATTCAGTCCTGGGATATTGGAAAATGAATCTCACATCTGATTCAAATCTCCCTGACACCACTAGCCTGGGTGCACCCCGGTGTGGCGATGCACAACAGCCCGCTTCTCGCACACCTCCTCCCTTTCCCAAGAAAGTAGCACTTGTGGCGGAATGCGGAAGAGGAAGTGACGGGGCGGAGGGACCCAAACACAAGCACCCTGCCGGCCCCTGCCCCTGCCCCGGGGTGATCTCGCTTCAGTGCTTCTAAAGGCGGACGGAGCTCACGGTTGGCTGCAGAGGTGTTCCACCCCAACTTCAGGGTGCACTCACCTGAAGAGCTTTGGCACCACTCCGTGCTTGGGTGTCACCTGCAGACGTTCTGACAGAGGCTCTGCTGGGGTTGATGGTGTCTCCAGTAAGTCAAGCTGACAGGAGCCCCCTTCCCTTCCAGGCTACACCCCCTGGGCACTGGAGGGACCTTGTGAAGCCGCACCACTTTCTCAGGCTAATCCCTGCCCCCACTCACACACCGCTGCCTATCTCTGTCTCCTACTGCAGCGGTGCCTAGCAAGACTTGACTCCAAGTTCAACGACGAACCGTGGCAAACTCAGCTGTCAGCACAGGGACCAGTGCCTAAACAGACAGCAGCCACGAAGGGAAGGCCAGGCACCTCCTCTCATGTTCGTGCCCAGATTTGACACAAAGTTCTCGTGGGGTCTGACCCACCTGTCAGCAGGGGGAGGAGAGGAAGAAGTCCCTCATCCTGCACACTGTATGCCCCCAAAGGGCAACAGACCTCCCTTTATATTTCTGGGGGTGCATGCGGGGAAGGGCTCCTTACGCTGGGGTAGTGTCTGCACAGAGATGCCTGCCTCCAACAGCAGAACACAGAATTGGTATTAATTTGTGACAGTTAATACCATGAAATGGGAGACCTTGTTGGTAATTTTGGCACCGAATCCCTATCCTGTAGATACCTCCTGGGTAAATTTTATTTTAAATCGCCAGGCAAAACCCAGTTCCTCATCTTTAAAAAAGGAAAACTCATGGGATGGTTGTAATAAAACGAATATTAAAATTGTAACTGAAAGGTACTTTGTGAACCTTATAGCCCTCTGCATATAATGCAGAATTATTGTAAACAATGGTTATAATAATACTTATATCACTGATTACCATCCTATTTCTTACTGCATCTTTTCTGTTCTGTTTTTTTTTGAACTCCTCTCCCTGGAAGGTAAGATCCCTGAGCTGGAGATCTTTTGTCTGTTTTGCTCAGTACAGAACACCAGCACCTGATACAGTGCCAAGCACACAGAGGCAGTCAGTCAAAACTTATTGAAATGATTAATATTCTTTGCTAGGAAGTGGGTAGAAGCTGTCCTAAATAATACATAAAATAGTGTTTTAAAAAATGTAGTCTAGGCTGTTGTCTGTGTCTTTGAGTTTGTTTCTGTGTTTGTTTGTCTTGTCCCTTTGTTGCTTTCAGTTTTATATCCCACATATGCGTGAGATCCTATGGTTCTTGACATTTTCTGACTTATTTTGCTTAGCATGATGATCTCAGGATCCATCCGTGTTGTCACAAATGGCAATATTTTGTCTTTTCTTATGGCTGAGTAATATTCCATTGTGTAAATGTACCAGAGGGTAAGGGGAGGGGAGGGGGTGGTAGAGGAGGTCAGAAATATGGTGATGGAAGGAGAACTGACTCTGGGTGGTGAGCACACAAGGCAACACACAGACGATGTATTGTAGGATCGTACACTTAAACCTATATAATTTTACTAACCAATGTCACCCCAATAAATTTAATAAACAAATGTTAAAAATGGAATCTAGGGCCCTCCTGTATCAACATCAGATGGGGTGCTTGCTAGATGGAGAATCCTAAGGCTCACCTCAGACCAATGGAATCAGAACCTCCCCAGGTGAAGTCACAGGGGACCTGCCATTTCTAGCTGCAAGTCCCCGCAGGTGATTGGACCCCTAGTAAGTGGCGTCTGCAGGAATGGAAAGCAAAAGCCTCGCTCTTAGTCACGAGCGCGGTTCCCGAAGCCCGTACCCATGTAAGGCTTGGTGCCGGCCACGGTGGTGATGGGCGTCTCCCTGGGCAGCATCGCGGCAATGTTGAAGTCTGTGATGTGCACGTGCCCTGGAGGGAGAGAAGGCCCACAGAGAACGTTAAGCCCATTCAAGCCAGTGGTACGACCATGCCTCTCACTGGAAGCATCTGGAAGCTTCGCCTGTACATTCTCGTAGGCATTTGGGTACTAGCAGTAAAAGCTCGGTTATTCTGTCCTCAAGACCAACATGGTCTTCAGCTAGCAACCCTCCTGCAGTCAGAACGTGATATGCAAAGGTGAGTATCTGATTGTTAAACCTGCAGCTCAACCTCAGAAGGTTTTAACTTCGGGGCTTAAGAGCTCAATGTTCTGTCATTCAACTTAAGCAATTATTGTCCCCAACTTTTGGTACAACCTGAGAATATCAAGAGGGAGGCAGCCAAGAGCTCTTCAAAACCTCAAATTTCCAAGTGTCTCTTAAGGGATTTTTTTAAAAAGAGACAAACATTTTTACTGCAAAGCAGACATGAATGCAAATACAGCAGGTCCTTGGATAACATGGTTTCATGCAAGGTGGTTCCATCATAATGTGGATGAGAAAAATTGATTCCCAGCCAGGGCCCCTGTGAGTGTGGAGTTTGTACTTCTCGTATCTGTACGGGTTTCCTCCAAATCCCAGAGATGGACACGTGGGGTGAGCTGGCGTGTCAGCAGTGTCCCAGCCTGCGTGAACATGGGCATGTGTGCATGGCTCTGCGTTGGCGAGCGTCCTGACCAGGCCGGTCCCACCTTGAGCTGCTGGGACAGGCTCCTGCCTACATTTATTTCAATGTTTAATATTAGAAATGTTTGGGGTCTTTATTTAGAAGTTTGGTGATGTTTTGGGGACCAGAAATACACTGTAGAAACTTAACTCATGTTTATAGCAATTAGCCTGTAGTGACATTGGTTTCTTTTTGTGTTGTCTTGTTTACAGTTGGCATTTCCAAGTATCTGCAGTCGATGTGAAGTGAGGATTTACTTTATTTCTTTGCTAAGAAAGAGTCCTTTATTCCTCCATGTCTTTCTGAAGTATCATTAGTAGTTTTTGTCTGACAGTTCAGGTTATCCTCTATTGATCCCCAGTCATCCTATTTCTACCATGAGTTCGTCCTGTTCCAATTCAACTTCTTTGTCCTCTTCATGGTCTTGTCAGCTTGGTAATTATAGAGTAGGGAAAAGGTCCAGAAATACATGACAATGTCAAGTTTTTATTATAAAGAGGTGGTAGAAAGAGTCCTAGACTGGGAGCCAGAAGACCTGGGCCCTATCCCCAACTGTGCCCCTAAACACACTGTAGATTTTAAGTCCTATTCCTGTGTTGAACCCAAGTTTCCCTTTTTGTTTATTTTACAAAAAGGAATGGGTGGCCAAGATGATATGTAGAATCGCTCCCATCTCTGACACGATGGGATTTTTGTGCAGGTCTAAGACAAGTTCAGCAGGGAGCACATCCTGCAGAGTGCATTCGGGTCCTTGCATTTACAGCAAGAAGAGGGAAAGGGTTAGCAGCAGCTCAGGCAGACAGGCTTGTTACGGTCGCTGCTGGCATGAAAGTCACAGGCTTCCAGAGCCTCTCAAAGTGTTGGCATTTCCATTTCCAGGCTTCTGTGGTTTTGATGAGATATGGCTGTAATTGGAGGGCATGTCATCTGATTCTTCTGCCGTGTCCCACAGGCCACACACGCCCTGCCAAACCTCACTGTCTCCTCTCTGATAGCATCCAGTCTGCTGCTAGAGATAAATCTCACTGCCTCCATCACAGGGTTTTGTTTTGTGCCCAAAGTGTCCTGTGTTTATGTGATGACATTTTAATAAAGTAAAAGCAAGACTCATTTAGCTAAAAGTGAAGATTTTT
Source organism: Lyroderma lyra (assembly GCA_004026885.1). NCBI lineage: Eukaryota > Metazoa > Chordata > Mammalia > Chiroptera > Megadermatidae > Lyroderma > Lyroderma lyra. Next base: position 521,058 of record PVJL010000117.1, on the reverse strand, counting down.
CTTGCCTGAATGGTACCAACAGATGATTTTGATAATTCCCCCCACCGTAGCATGTAGGTAGTCTCAGGTTTTTCTTTCTTTCTCCCCTTGGGTCACAATCAAGGCACAGGATCGGTGGTACACAAGGTTTGATACAGAACAGGTGAACCTGGAGATGCTGTGGTTAAGAGCCTGTTCTCCGGGGTCGAAGCCAGGTTCTACTACTAACTGGCTGTGTTACCTCAGGAAGGTGACTTACCCTCTATGTAAAGTTGGCATGGTAATAGTAGTCTTTCCATGGGGTTGGTGGGAAGATCAGATGAGGTGATGACTGAAGACAGCTCAGCATTCGGCAGGTAGTGAGTGTTTAATTGCTGCTATTTGTCACTGTCAGAAATTCCAGTGTCACAGAGGGATATATATATATATATATATATATATATATATATATATATAGTTTTTTGTGTTTGTTTTAAGATGCTGCCTACTTGATGTTTAGGCACATTTTGGGACTCTGCAAGGGAGGAGCTATTAAGGTAGCAGGCTTAGTTCGTCCTCACATCCCCAGACTGAGTTTTCACCTTTCTCTGTTCCCTATGACTAGGGATAATAGGAAACCTAAATTATAGATGATGCCATCATTGTCATTTTCTCAGATATACCCTGCAGACAGTATTGTTCTGGTTACAGCATTTATTTTTCCAGTAACTTAAGAAAAACACAAGAATCTTAGACACTATGGACTTGATAGAATTGGATGGGGTGTTCACATTGGTAGGACATGCAAATATGGATCAGAGAATTGGTTATGAACCATCCAAGACCTCATGCCATCTTGGGCTCTGAACTACAGAGTGAGACATCAGGGGAGAAGGGGAGCAGGTATGCTCTCAAAAAATGAAAAACAGTTTTTAAGTCAAACTCTGATGTACAAGGAATGTTCATTCATACCCTGAAAAGATTCTCCACTTTATGAAAGACTTTAGCTCCTTTCAATACCAGTCTTTTCTGGTGAATAGAAACCAATATGAATCAGTAAAAATAAAATACAGTTTCTGCCTGTCGCGGAGTGGTGTGATACACGGCTCACTTAGAGTAATGGGCACGGAAATAGGCGCTTAGCGTTCACAGTTGTAAGAGGCACGTGTGATGGCCCATCGGGGGTGGAATATTATAAATGTGGATGGAGAGGATAAATGAGGGTTTCAAATATGAGACATGGAAAATCTCACCAGAAGACCCTCTGGAAGGCGGGCATTGATTTGTGGGTCAGGAGAGTCTCACGAGAGCAGCCCAACGTAATGAGCTCAAGGTGGTGGGTTACCAGGGATTTATTCATTGAAAAGTAGTTAATGATGGTCCCTGGGTAATGCCTGAAAGCCTTAGCTTTTTAGCCTCTGGATAAACAGAGGGGAAAAACCCTCAAAACTTAACTTTTGCCCCTGCCCCAATTGTTTTCTCCAGAATGGGATCCCAGGACAATGTTTAGAAAATAGCTCTCAGTCTTTTTTGTGTGTTTGTTTGCTTTTATCCCATTCACAAATCCAGTCTCCCAAAGCAATGTTTTTCTTATAAACTGCACTGAGTCTCAAGTTGAATTTAGGATGGGAATGTAATACAGAAAAGCCCCATCTTAATTCATCGTCCAAACCCCAAAACTTGGAGTGGAAGGGGTCATTGTAAATAGTGCAGCTGATAACAGGTGTAGTGGGGACCCTCCCACAGGCCCACTGGGATGACAACTTGTCATCCCTAAGTGACTGAGCTCAGCCCTGCCACAAACACAGTGTCCCGAAATGCCGTTTTAGCTCCCTGCACACACAAAGGGAAGCAGAATGGGCCATTGACAGTGCACCTAAGAATTAGAGTTCAACACAATTGTTTAAACACAAGACCCAACAAGTAGACACCCGGAATCTTTGGTGTGTCCCTTCTGGAATCAAAATAATTCTTTAGTGAAGACAAGTAAATACCCAGCGTTCACTGACTCTATCTGATACTAGACAAAGCCTCATAAAACAAGGTGAAGTCATCTAAGCTTCTTGCCTGGGGCAGAAAGTCCTTACTGCCTCAAGGAATCATACTAACACTTAACTTTTATTACTTGATTTCTTTGTGGCAGACATGTAGTCAACTACTGTATATACAGTATGTCAGTTAGTCTTTACAATAACCCTAAAAAGTCAAGTACTCTTTTGCTCCCTGAAGAAACTTAGGTGCAGAGAAAGTTTAGGCAACCTACTGTCACTCTTAGAGCTGGTGAGTGGATGGAATGGGTTTTGAACTCAGGCAACCCAGCTCCGGAATCCCTGCTCTTAACTACACTAAAGTATCACATAATTGATCTTTCACAAGCCTAGCCTCTAAAGGGGGTTGAACTTGAAGATTAATTTATTTCTGGACCTTTCTTCTAATCCACAATTACTAACTTGAGGAGGCGAGAGAACAGGGATGAACTCATGGTAGGAAAAGGAGGAGACGTGTTTGAGATCTAAGATGAAAACACTGTTTTCTGCAATGGAAGGCAGGGAGTTCCCTGGTGGTGTAGTGGCTAGGCTTTGGCGCTCTCAACACTGCAGCCTGGGTTCGATTCCCAGCCAGGGACTACCACCCCCCCAAAAAAAACAAAAACAAAAACAAGTGGAAGGCAAAATCTTGAACAGGTTTTGGTTGACAGGACCCGTATGTCCCATTCAAGGCCTCAATACAATATGTTGTGCACAAAGGCACCTAGGGCAGGTGGGGACAGAACCTCCACCGGGGTTCTACTTGACCAGCCAGCCAAGCACCCTTGTAAGTCTGGCATGGGGAGAGTGGGACGGAGCACGTTTGGTACAAAGGTGGCCTCTGCAGGCTCGGGGAGGCCCCCTCCACAATTTTGCAGCTCTGGAGAGTTTATTTGCATCAAGGTGAGAAAAGCGCTTCCTTCCTGTTTAAGGCAGGGATAGCTGGTGTGTTAATGGAAGTCACCTTCATGCTCAGAAAGTCTCCCCATTGCTCACATTTCTGAAATTTAGAGAACTCTGTTCCCAAATGTCACAAGCAGCAAAGGGAAGGAAGAAATAAGGCGTTGAAAGAAAGTGGAAAAAATCTTTTTAGACAGTCTATAAATAAATAATGACTCTGAGCTTTGAAATTAGAGGTCATCCGCAGAAGTGTTTCTTAACCCTCTGAGCACAGGTGGGGTCGGGCAAACCAGGTTTAAAATGCAACCAGGTAAATAAATGATGAGCAATGGATGGTACTGGGAATTTCAGTGCTACTTGCAAATCCCTTGTGTTAAAGTCAATGAATAAGGGGCTTTGCAGATTTACTGCTCATCTAGCAGCTTTCTAGAAACAAGGATCTTATTGCCACTGTAACATTCATTAACTGGCAGGCTGTGTGTCCTACAGGTCCTCTCTGATGTATATTACATAAATCCTAGGAAGAGATTAGACACATTTCATCGTTGTTGGCATAAACTTGACCTGTTTCTTGAACTTCCGGCATTCACTTTCACCTTCATGGTTCTTGCCATATCCCTATAGCATGCTCAAGGCTGGGTAAACTGTCATCGACTTTATATTTTTATTTAAACTGTCTGATTTTATTTTTTAATGGAAAGGTCTTGGTACAGAGAACTTGATATTTCTTCTGCAAATGTAAAACCAATTTGCCCTCCCAAGAAGGAAAGCATGAAAGTAGACACAAAGAGAACAAACTAAGTGTCACTAATTTCTAGGGTGATACTATAACCTGACAAATGCTCAAAGCTTGAGGCCTGTTCTATCTTTATGAAAAAAAAGGGGGGATGATTGTTATAAAGATATTAAGGCAAACCAGCAGGTTTAAGGAAATCAGCAGGAATAGAAAGAAATTGAAGAGAGAATAACTTTCTCGTTCTGTAAAATCAGTGTTAGGTAAGGGTGTATCAGTGTACTGTGCCACTGCTATAATTATTAGAGTTTCCCCATATTGTCCCACCCACTTATACAATGGAGTTTGTACATGTAACTCCATGGAATCAAGCAAGATGCCTTATCCACATGTAGTAATGCTTCTTTGCTAGGGATAATCAGTGTTGTTCTACGTGCTTTGTTCTTCACACAAGTTATGTTAGTTGCAAACCAATCATTTACTTACCGTGTTCATCAAGCAAAATATTGTCAGGCTTCATATCCCTAGGGGAGTAAACAGAAAAGAAGAAGTTGTTCATAGTAAAACAAACACACAAACAGAACTAAAGGGTCAAGGAGAAAATGCTCCCGAGTGCTGAGGAGGACTGAAGCAGTCTGCTGGGCCCTCACTGCAATCTCATTCAGTTCTCACAGTGAGTCTACGAGATGGTTCTCATGAACACCCCCAATTCCTAGATCAGAAAACCGAGGCTTAAAGAAGTGAAGTAATTTAGTCCAAGGTCACAGAACTAGTAAATGGAAGAGCAGGGCTCTGAACCCAGTTCTCCCTCATTCAAAACCTCAGACTCTTAATTTCTACAGCACATCATCTCTAAGTCTGTAAATATGGCTCCATAGGGTCATACGTGGCATTTAAATTGTCGTAAGATAGTAGTACTAATTATCATTTTCATCTGTGTGACTCTGGGGTAGTGTAAACACTCGTTAAAATAAGAAAAGAAAGGCCTACAGGGGTTCTCACCTTCCTAATGCCGCGACAGTTTAATACCGTTCCTCATGGTGTGGGGACCCCCATAAAGTTATTTCCGTTGCTACTTCATAACTGTCATGTTGCTGCTGTTATGGATCGTCATGTAACTATCTGATATGTGTTTTCCAATGGTCTTAGGTGACCCCTGTGACAGGGTCGTTCCACCCCCAAAGGGCTCACGACCCCCAGGTTGAGAACGCTGGCCTATGATGTGATTATACTCGTATTTTCAACTCGCAGAGATTAGCCTCTTGTTTCAGATGACGCTATAATTCTCCAGTTAATACATATTATCTCTGGGGTAGTTGACCAGAAGGTTTGCACTAGTCCTCTGTGCTTTGGCGGGACCCTCACATCCATAGGAGAGAGCAACCCTTCATCCCCTGGCGCGGAGGGAAGAAGTTTGACGGGAAACACTCAGGGACGGGCCCTGGAGCTCAGGCCCGAGGCACACGCGCTGGCGGCCGCGCTCGCTGTCACAGCGCCAAGCGTGTGGTCGTACGTGAGAGCGGCCCCCTCACTGGGGTCCCTCTGCCCTTCCCTAATGCGCCATTAAAGCCCATCAGCCTGTGTTCACAGAGGCCATTAGGGAAGCGATTCTGAAATACGTTTCAGGAACACATTTTCAGCCTAGTCAAGTGGCTTTTATGTCCCTTTGAATACGGTGACCTTTGTCTTTGCTAGGCCGAGCTTGTCCCGGTCCTCTTCCATCATTTATTTTTGCTTCTACCGGATTGTGAACTTGATGTCGGGAATGGTGTCTAGGTTAACGTCATCCGCTATCACCTGGGCTCACAGTGCCGGGGGTGGGGAGTCACGGACTGACGAAATGATAACCAGGAGTGCCGAGGTCAGTATTTGGGATGAAAATGAGAGTCTGCTCCCTTGCTTGCTCAGACTTCTAGAATAATAAGTCCTGTATTTCTTTTTACCCTATGAAAAGGAAAAAGCAAAACAAAACAACAACCAAAAGAAAACCGGAACCAAAAACAATCCTCTATCTCTGCCAGATGCACTGTATTTACCTGTTATCCAACTAAAAAAGAAAATCATCCTTTTTAATAAGTGGGTGAGTGTACATCGGAGTCGGAGTAATAAAGCAGTGATTTCTGCTCAGTCTGAGCCTACGATGGCAGGCGGGGCTGCAGATTTGGGGAGCAGTAAAGTACAAGTCCTAGGAACACACATTCTGCAGAAATTCTTCCTTGCATCTTGAATTGATGAAGCAGGAAAGGCCAGGCCCTGCCGAATCAGGTGATTTCCTGCTGTGGGAACTAGAACTAGCAGTGTGGAAATGTAATGCTCCCGTGGCGGGGTCCACGGCGGAACTGATGTATCTGCTGTTCTCACTTGAATGACTTGACAACACATTAGCAGAACTTAATAGGCTAATTACATCCCTTCACGGTGCCTACCCTAGAATCAAATTGCTCACCTTGCCATCTGATACGGGTATTGTGAGAACAGGCAACAAGAAAACCAGTGTCTCGAAACCAAAATCAACTCCTTCAGGGGCCCACAGCTTGCTGACAGGTCCACAGTTTAGGTTTAAGTCCCTGTTTCTCCTACATGGGGTCTTCTCCAAGTTTTGGAGAGGGTAAAAAATACCATACACACAATTCTATAATATACTATTTAGGGTGTCACACAAGGCTGTTGGTCACATAAGCAGTTCTGCGTTAAGAAGAAATTGGGGTGCAGGTGAGAGGATGTGAGGGGGAAATGGTAAGCAGAAACACGTAGTCTGGATGAGAAGACAGAAGCGAAAAGCTGCAGGGATCAGACTATTATAGGCCACGTGTTACCCTCCAGCTCTTTCTTAACAACTGGGTGCTCTTTGTTGTTGTTGTTGTTGTTGTTGTTGTTGTTTCATGTGGGTGGTTCCCTGGCTGAGAACCGAACCCAGGCTGCAGCGTTAACAGCGCCAAAACCTTAGCCACTACACCACCAGGGAGCTCCCATCTTCTTTCTTTTTAATTGACATATAACAATGTATTGTTTAAGGTGTACACCATAATGATTCTAGATATGTATGTATTGTAAAATGATCACCACAGTAAGTCTAGTTAGTATCCATCCTCATATATAGTTACAGTTTTTTTCCTTGTGATAATTCAGTATTTACTCTCTTAGCCACTTTCTGGTGACTTCTTTGGTGGTTGTGCCACTCCGGCATTTCCCGCAGTTTGTTCTAAAAAATATGAGTTGCAAAAGCCATTACAAGGAAATGAAGTAAATGAACTCAGGGTTTTCTGGCACTGCAGTGAATACTGCTTATACGTCTACATGATTATATATAAATATTAGATTAACTATTGATTTAATTGTGAAAATACATTGTATAAGATATATATGTATATAAAATTACATATTTGGGTATTCATTTTAGGTATAACTGGCTTTTCATGGATAGTTTGCCTTTCCTTTGTTATCCAGTATGCCAGATCCAATCCTATTATATATCAATAAGTAGGGTGATGAGGGCAGTGACTTCACCATTATGAAAATGTCATACACCATCCCTTTGAAATTTGTGCTTCTTTTCCCAATTGTCACTCAAGATCCCAGCACACTTGCCATGCCCGCCCTCTCCCGTGGCTTCTGAGTTTCTCCTCAACTGTCTGTAACGTTTTAGTTTATTTCCCACTCAGCAAAACAAAAGCTAGATTGTTAGACCCTCATCCCGGGATCTCACGCTCCTCCTATCCGCACAGCTGAAGCAACTTATCATGATATTCACCCAACAAAGATGGTGTGTCTTTGGGCATGTGGGGAGGGGCGGGAGGGACCAGATGTTAAAGGGCCATCTGGGGAAAAAAGATGAAAATCCTTCAGTAAAGACCAGTTGAGGGAGTTACAAAGAACCATTTAAGTCAAGATCTGAGTAAGAACTTCTTAATCATCACAGACTTCCAAAGTTGGCACGAACTACCTCAAAAATCTTAAATGTGATGTGAATGTTGTCACAGAGGCTGAGCAAGCAATACCTGCAAGTGAGGGGTGTCGCAGAGACCAGCTTGCTCAGCTGGCCTGTAAGGCACCTCTGAGCCCTGACCCTCTGTGATTCATGGAGGCCTTCCTCTACCAGGGCTCCCTGACAGCCAGTCCTCATGGATTTATCCAAGGAAAGCTGCAGTATCCACATGTTACCAGTACACAAAGGGAGACTTAAGGCCGTTGACTTGCCCACGATCACACAGGTCATAAATGGCAGAGGTGGAATTTAAATGTCATGCTCCCTCCACCATCACTCACTTGTCTGTCATAGGTAGAATGGTACCTAGGTTCTAAACTCTTTTTAATTTGGCAGTGTCTGCCCGTATTGATGAGGAGGGCCTCCATGTTCAAGGGGAGAGAGGGTCAAGACTGCTCAGCAGTTCCTGCCATGGCCATAGGAAGGGGTGTTTGAGGAAGGGCAATAATACTTCCCATGAGAATGATTACAGCTCGTCTTTGGAGATGCCCCACCATTTGCCATTTCTGCAATCTTCTTTTTGGAAAAATACCACCAAACTCAACTTGGTTGTACTGCAGGTATGCTCCTGGTGGACTTCGGCAGGTGGGCACCAGCAAGTGGTGTGCTTTTCTCTTGAACAGTCAGTGGGAGAATCAAGCAAGCCAGGGTCCATTTAGTGGTTCTCCATTATCATCCAGTACCCAGGTTATTCTGTCTTTCCTGCCAACTTAGCAATTTGGCTTGTTGTCTCATGGTCTCAGAATGGTTGCTCTAGCTCCAGACATCGCACATGCGCTGAGGCAGGAAGAAGCTGAGGAGTGCAGCACCAGCTGGGTTTATAACCTTTTATTAGGGAAGCGAAACTTTTTCCGAAGGCCCTTACAGTAGAATTCCCCCTTAGGTCTCATTGACCATACTAGCTCATAACCTTCATTAAAGGAGGCTGTGAGGGGGAGCAGGACTTTCATGATTCACTGGGGCCAGTCATCCCCCAACATGTGACTGGGAACCTTGCTGACAAATTGGGGTCCTATGACCAAGGAAAGAAGGCAAGGTGAATATCCGCATCCCCTATAGCTAGGCAGTCAGGTAGTGTAAGTAAGGAGCAGAGACACTAGCAGCAGATGACCTGGCATTGAATTCCAGCCTGGCCATGCATGACCCTGGGAAATTAGCTGATTTTCCATGTGGCTCATTTCCTCGTTGTAAGATGGAAATGATTGTATTGGCACTTACTTCAGAGTTGCTGTGAGAGTTAACTGCGGTTAATACTTGTGGGGTACTTGGAACTGAGAATGTCAAGTAAGGAAAAGTTGTTTTCAACTATTATTGAGCTATTTTGATGTACTAATGATGACAGATTTCACTTAATGCAACATGTGAGAAACCAGAACAAGCTCTTTAAATGCTTTATTCCTAGCCTGACCAGACATACCGTTTTAAATGGGACAGAAAACAATTGTACTGTCCTGTTTTAAACGGTATGTGTGGTCAGCCCACTGACACCTTGTATTTAGCCCAGTGAGAAGAGGCTGACCGTGAGCACCGTTTGAGATGGGACAGTAACCACTGTATGTCTGGTCAGCCTATTCCCTATTAACCCGAAACAACTTTATGAAATAGGTACAATCATTATCCCTATTTCCTAGATGGAACCACAGGAAGCTAATACAACTATGCCAGTGTCATCCAGTATTATGAGAAGAGTCAGGACTTTACTTCATGTTTACCTGACACTAACAGTGACATTCAAAACACTTAACAAGGCACAAACACTGACTAATTGGAACAGGGCTCTGATCAGTAAGAATCCTGGAGGCCACTGATAAACTACCCGTAAGACAGTGGGTGACAGAAGCTCTATCTGACTCAATGTCTTACTACTAGGCCAATCATAAGGCTTCTTGTTGTAGTGTCTAGAATAGCTCATGGGTCCCATTCTCTACCATTTCCATCTTTATTGTCTTACCACTCACTGTGAATGCTGTACCCTTATCTCCAAACTGATAACAAATTCCAATGTGTCCCCCTTTCCGATGGGCTCTATATTTTCACTGAAGTACAGGTAAGCAATAAGGTTGCTCTGGAGTACTGGCTTGAACATGGTGAGATGTTCAAGCTTACCTCACTTGTGGCTTCCAGAACCATTCCCCTTTTCTCTCGCATGCTCTCTCCACAGAGGCCTGTGTTCTGCTCCAGGAGTAAACACCTTAGAGCAGCCTGTCCTGCAGGTGTTGGCTCAGCTGCCCACTATTGGCTAGGTCTTCTTTGGGCACCATGCTAAGGAGCCTTCACTGCCAAACCTGTACTCTCTTGGAGCCTTGCTTATTTCCCATAAAACATGAAGCAGTCTGTAACTGACGTGGTTATTTATGCACTTGGTTCCTTGCTCCTTGTCTGTTTCTCAATTTAAACCGTAAGCTCTAAAAGGACAGGAATCAACACAGAGTGATCAATACTGTGTAATAAATGACCACACCTAGAAGAATGACGCTTAAGGTTTGTACTAAAGTGTGCACTAGGAAAAGTCAAATAATTTGGACCAAGTTACATGCTGCATATTAATGAAACCCTTATCTTATAGAAATTATTAAAAGCTCAGCACAGGCCAGTTAAATGTTGACCTGCCAACAAGCAGCGCTGTGCTTTTTTTGGAGGGGTTTTCACAAGTGGGTGGCCTTGCGTGAAAAGCACCCTTTCGGAGCTCCTTTGGAAGCTGCCTGATGCACAGCACAAAGAAGGCAGATTCTCCTGTTTTCACAATGTGTAATTCATGCTCATTCATTATTTGTAGCTTGGGAGCAGGTGCTAAATAGAATGTATCAACCTAATACCCTCATTACTTAACTGCGGCTTGTTTTTGAGGCTTACGTGGCCCCTTCTGCTTTGGGAATTAGAAAAATATTTGCAAGTTACTGAAGAGAAGATTTAGCAAAGCAAATAGGGCATTTTCTTAACCAGTCCGTAGAAAATGGTAGCCAGAAACCAAAATCTATTATCCTATTGCAACAAACAGGAAACACTATCAATATTTAACTCCCCTTTTAGATATTTAAAAGCAAACAAAACACCTTGAGCCACAGAAATGTTATAAAAAAGTCACAGATAGCTGCAATATTTCACCAAACCCAAAATATGAAAGTAAGCAGAAATAGTCTCTGGGCCACATAAAATAGGTTACCATGTAGTAAAGCTAATGGACCAGACTTCCTGAATGTTCTCTTGGGTTACCATAATTTTACAAACAATTCTGACAATTTTTGTTATGTAGCCTCTCATCCCATCATAATTTGAGGCGGGATATTAGGAATGAAGAACAGGAGCTGCTCTGAGTAGCACCTGCTAGAGAAGGGAAGATTGAAATCTTAGCAGCCAAGAACACTCTAAACACATGCTGTATTGGTTTGCTGGGACTGCTATAACAAAATACCACAAGCCGAGTAACTTAAAAGGAAATATAATGTCTCACAGTTCTGTAGGCTAGAAGTCCAAAATCAAGGTGTCAGCAGGGACCTGCTCCCCTCTAACCTGTGGTTGAGGATTCCTCCTCATCCCAAGCTTCTGTTGGTTGTCTGGCCATCCTTGATCTTCTTCCTATGCTCCATGTTCTGTGTCCCTTCACACCGTCTTCCCTCTGAGTATGTCTATCCCTGTATCCCTCTTGTAATGAGGACACCAGTTATACTGGTTTAGGGCCCTCCCTAATACACTAATTTTTATTTGATTACCTCTGACCCTATTTCCTAATAAGGTTGCATTCTGAGATACTGGGGGTTAGGACTTCAACATATCTTTTTGTGGGGTGATGCAATTAACCCATAACACTAACTAAAAATATGTATCTAAACTAATGTTTGGGTAAACAGCACTAAATAGCTCATGTGACCTCGAGGATGCCTAGTGTTTTCATAAGAGTGAAACTAAGGGAGCCCTATGAAGAGCATGGTCTTTGAATCAGATAATCCAACTTTTGCATCTGGCCTTAGTATACTAACTGTATGATAGCGGGTAAGTTACTTCCATCATGTTAGTGTTGGCTATCAAAATAAGCAGTAGGTGCAAAATGCTTATTAGCACAGTGCCTCTCTGAACTCATTAAGAAAATGGTATGTATACTTTGTAGTATAAATTAAATGGTTAAAATGCTGGTGAGCAGAAAGGAGTAAATACTTTCAGGAATTAGAAAAACATCTTTTCGGATGACTCATTCCCACGGGCTTCAGAAAGCTAGGGCATCACTGTGTTGGCAAGTTCATTCATTAGGAGCTCATCTGTCACTCCATGTTCATTGACTAAAATGAACAGAAACATCTTAACGTTTTCCTCTGAATTATCATCTCAGGAAAATAAAATGTGACTGCTAAGATACTCCAATGTGTGTGAGGCAGACAAAAAGGGGAAATCTCAGCCTAGAAGATCTGTGCTTGTAACAAACAAAAGACCTTGGTTACAACTCATCATTTTAGTTCACAAATAAGACCTTGATTAGTAAATGTGCTAAGAGCTGTTTATCACACCTCTGTCACATGTTCTTTAGACTGTTCATTTCCGTCACGCAACCTTCTTGGGGAGGAACAATGAGATCATACTTTGAAGAGCATCCTACCAGGGCTGAGAAGCAATCCCCTAGACTACGAAACATCCCTGATGATTTGGTCAGGCCTCACATCTTCCTTGACAGGGAAGTTCAGGGCAATGTTGAAGTCATAGAGGAAACTGGTGCCAGATTCTGGGGTAGTACAACTGTAGAGGACGTATGGTGGACAGACTTTATAATGATCACTATGATCCCCACCTGTTGGTGTTCATCTCTTGTATAATGCCTACTTGTATATACTATCGTTATTCATTTTTTCAGTCACCGATTTATTCTGCAATCACTGTGGATTAGATTATATGCCTGGGATTGGAACATGAGGGTTTCTAGAAAAATGACAGAGATGTCCCACAAGTAGCTACTGCAGTCCAAGAGGGAATGTGTGCAGATATTTCCTATGTGCATCTTACAGAGGCTCTGCGATGAACCTGGGTGTGAGTTATTCATTCCTAATATTATAGCAAAGAACAAAAAAATAATGAAGAAAAATACCACCCTGGTTTTTTCTGACTATCATAAATTTTCTTTTATTCCTACTTAAACATATCTATGATCAATTGTAGATGAAAATTTTGCAACTCTCTCTGTTGTACTGCAATTGTTTACACACATTGTCTAATTAGTTTTATCTCATTCTAATAGGAATTTAAAAGCAGTGAGTTATAACTTCATTAGAGTAGGATAATTCTTAGAAAGAGGAAGAAACAATCAACCATCCACTTAACTGGTATTTTGAGCCACGATGACTTTTTCTTTAACTGTCCCATAGAATTCTTCTCATTAGCCTAAATTCATGGAGTCTTCCTGAACATTAAACACGGGAGTGTCTTTGGACTGTAATAATTTACTTTCCACCACTGGAGAGACTGGCAATCCACAAATCAAATAGTACTACTCCATACGAAGGATTATAATGAGTTTTATTTTTGTTATTTTTTCAAAAAGCAATCGATCATGTTGTCTATATTTTAAAATCTTCATTCACTGATCGAGTGTAAGAAAAAAGGAATACTGAATTAGAAACTGACTTGCAATTCAGAAATTAAAGCTGATTTTCAAAGCTGTACTCTTAAAAAAACATTTTACTTTTTGACTAACAAGAAAATGGTTCAGTCGTATAATTCAAAATGAATGGCTATTATGCAATCCTGTGTCTTTCACAAGAAAAAGAAAAATTCTGAAGTCGAGGAAAATTCCCTAAATATTCTACATATTTAGGGAAGTACAAAAAATTTCAAGTCTGTGGATTTTAAAAAAATCCACAAACAAAATTAAACAAAAATCCATTTATGTCTCATTTGGAATTTATGGTAGAAACAGGACCTATGGTGTTTAAAAAAAATAACTAGGCTAGACATGCTGGCAGGAAAGTCAGTGCAAACAAAAAAACTTAAAACAGCACATTCACTGTGACCACAGAGAGACAAATGAGTATTTTCACTCGTTCAGCTCCCCCGACAAGAGCTAGACCAGGGCTGGGCAGGCAGTTTTAGGGCCAGATCTACTTCTCCAAGTAGCACAGCCCACGAGCTATTTATTTTACTATTCGGGCAGTCACTCCAAAGTTGCTTGGAGTTGGACCAGGATCGACACCTTGTCCAGCCCCTGGACTAGATAGACTCTCCTTCCTGCTTCGCTCATTAAAATCCTTTTAAATCTTTGAGTTCTCAAGAAACTTCGTTTCGTTACGGGAAACCACCTTCTCTAGTTTGAGGCCATTCGGTGATTTGTTGGTTCTTGGCCTGGGAGACGGTGGGAGACGGCGGGAGCCTGAAGGCAGGCAGGCAGTTGCCTTACACACCACGCCCCCTCTGGGCTGTCAGCTGTCCATCAATATCCGGAGGGTAGAGAGTGGCTGAAGAACTCGGCCTTTCCTCCAAGCGATGCCTCACCCATTCTCTGCCACGTTCCTTTCTGATCCAGAGTTTCATCAAGTGTAAAATGGGGACAGAAACACCATCAATCTCTTGGAGCTGAAGGACATAACATAATTCACACCAGTGGGGCCTGGGAAGCCCTCAGTACGTTGTAGCCTGTGGCTCCACGCGTATTTGCTGACTGCTGTGGGTAATTTTTAAACTTCTACCATATCCAGAGGCAAAGTGTTTCCAATCTGAACTTAGGACATCACAGATTTTATAGCTGAAGCTTTATACAGATTTTTTCTTTTCTGTCTGGGGCATCTACTGTATTTCATCAGCTCTTCTTCATTCCTACTTCAATACAGTAGACTCTCCGTTAACTGGAACTCAAGCAACTGGCACTCCCAAGCAACCGGCAGATTGTTTCTTGCTGGTTGCTTGAGATTTTATTGGTTGCTTGGGAGTGCCAGTTGCTTGAGTTCTGTTGGGTTAATGGAGGGTCTACTTACATTTATCTGGCATCTGCCAATCTTGGAACTCAGGAGGTGTCTTACAATCCAGTCTTCTAAGTAGCTGAGAGATGTCTCGTTATTTTAGATAGTCAAATCTAGCATGAATTTCTGCTGTCTTTTGAAGAAAGAGATTTTAGAAAAACAATTACTCAGAAGCCTCCATCCCTTCTACTATATTACTTGTCAATCCCTTACTTAACTCTGCTCCATGAGCCCCACTCTCAAGTGCCACCACCATTGTCCTTTAAATGCCTTTTTTTGATACTTTTTTTTTTTTAAAAGCTCATCAGCTTGTGTTAGTGTAGTTTACATGTGGCCCAAGACAATTCTTCTTCTAATGTGGCCCAGGGAAGCCAGAAGATTGGACACCACAGCCTTAGATAAAGAGACACTGCTCATTTTACCATGTACATGTTTTTAAAGCTGTTTGACACCATTTCGATTGACACCACTTCAAATTGATATCTGAAACTCTGAAGGCAGAACGTCCAACTCTTTCACAGTTGAATTATTTGGTCACTTCTGTTTTGGAAAGCCTTCATGATGTTGATGTAGGTCCTGACTTTCCCAGGACATTTTTGAGTTCTGCCTCTTGTGCCAGCATACTACTAATAGCAACTCCTTTCATTCTCACGAGTACGCTGGTTTGCATTGACGCACGATATGATTACCCAATGTGAAGGTCAAGGTAGGGCTAAAATGTTTGGCTTTGATGCGGTACCTTTTATAATATTGTCTTTGTGATTTGTAAGCCTGGGTTTCTTGTCAACCAGTCACTCATGTGGTGCAGGCAGTGTTCATCCATTCCCTTTGTTGCTGCACACTAATCATACATGACAAAGCAAAACACCCGTGCCCTAACTCACAGAGTTTGCAATTCAGTAGAGCAGGCAGACATTAATTAAGTACACACCAAAAATGTCACAACTCCTCAGGAAAGGTACAAGATGCTACAGTTACCTACAAAATACTGCACTTGAAGAGGTAGGGTGGGCCTTGTAGGCAATAGAAATAAACCAGAATTGTTTTTTGATCCCCAAAGGATACCATCTCATTCTAACACAGTGTTCAGAATGTCACTGAGTTCACCTTCCATTCATTTGCTGCAGTGAAGAGACACTTCAGTACAAAGAGGCCTTCTGAAGACAGGCACGAAGTCATAATTGCGGGTGTAGAAAGGGCAAGGGACAGAATGTGAACCCTTGGTTTCTTGTTAAAGTGGCAAAATGATGATGGGAGCAATAAACAGTGAGGGACAGAAGGACAGAAGAATGATATTTGGTATTAGTGAGCTCCTTGAGGGTTCTAACTGTATCAGGCTTTCTGCTTTATTTTGTTTTCATTTGTTTGTTTGTTTTCCTCCTGAATTCCTTTTGGAACACCATTCTAAGTATATAGCAAAAGTGCTCAGAGCATCTTGACTTGTGATGACAGGGAAAGTGAAGCCCAGAGAAAGAAGGAGCAGAACCCAGACGTGACCAGAGAAAGAAGGTTAAAAGGTGACGCTGGTTCCCCACGGCTCCTGTCTCCTTTCTGAGCTCTGTAAGTTCAGCAATCGAAACAGACTGGGGGGTGGCAGTTGGGCTCTGAGAGGGACTCCAGAGACTACACATGTGACAAGTCCTCCTCGAAAAGAAGTGTGTGAGACCAGGAACCAGTATGGGATCCAGTATGAGGGAGACATTGCTTGTGAACAGGATTCCTAGTAATTGATAAAACACCAGGTGTGTAAATTTAATTCCGAGAAGCGACATCATAGTTCCCTCATCTACTTTCCATTTATCTGTTGCCTGAAGAGCACATTTCCAATACAAACCGGCGCTCCCAAAGACAGGAAATTAAATAAAAATTATGTAAGAGGGCCAAGGCCAAAAGAAAAAAAAAATCAGTCCATGTTGCTTGCACAGAGAATCTATAAATTATCATGCTACATGTTCATCCACTAATCCAGATAAATTTCACATGAATGTCAACTACGGGCAGTCAAATATTTTATCTAACCACATTTTTACTAAGTGAGACATAATTGTACTTAAAACTCAGCACATTATTTAAAGATTAGAGGTGACCGTGGCAGTCACATGTGTTGATTTTTCATTTAATGATGCATAATTAATGCATATATTTCATATGTGAAATTAATGCACGTTGTATAGTAATCAGAGCTCTGACTCTAGGATTAGAGAGAACTAGGTTTAATTCCTGGCAATGCCATTTGTCAGCTGTCCTTGGCAACTCTTTGAGCCACAGTTTCCTCACCTGTATAGCGGGGATACATAGTGAAATGGGGAATCCTCCTTGAGCTTTGAGAATTTAATAACATATCAGAGTACTTAGCAGTTCCAGGCATGTAGTAGGTCATCAGTAAATAGTAGCTGCTTTGATGGTGATTAGATTCAAAATTCTTATAAATACCCCAGATGATAATTTAAGGCCTCCTATTCATGCTCCAGCATGAATCTGATCACTTATCACAAAGATCAAGTGAGATACTCTAGACCAGTGGTTCTCAACCTTCCTAGTACCACGACCCTTTAATACAGGTCCTCACGTTGTGGTGACCCCCATAAAGTTATTTTCGTTGCTACTTCATAACTGTCATGTTGCTGCTGTTATGAATCGTCATGTAAATATCTGATATGTGTTTTCCGATGGTCTTAGGTGACCCCTGTGAAAGGGTCATTTGACCCCCAAAGGGGCCACGACCCACAGGTTGAGAACTGCTGCTCTATACCAAGCTTGTCCAACCTATAGCTCAACACAAATTCAAAAACTTTCTGAAAATATTATGAGATTTTTTTTTTTTACCCTTTTTAAAATTCATCAGCTTTCATTAGTGTTAAGTGTATTTTAGGTATGGCCCAAGACAGTTCTTCTTCCAGTGTAAGCCCAGGAAGTCAAAAGATTGGATACTCCTGCTTTATAGGAAATCATCATTAAAACTACCAGTCGCTTTACAAATGTAGCATATTATCCTTTCCTCTCTATTATCTGTTTGTGTTTATAGCTACTTGTGTTTCTGTGGACCCCTAAACAACACAGCTTTGAACCATGCAGGCCCACTTATACATGGATTTTCCCCCCAAAATACAGTCCCCTCCTTATTCCTGGGTTTGGCATTTATGGACTAAACGAAACATGGATTGAAAAGAGTATTTTCGACCAACAGTTGGGAATCCCTGGATGCGGAAGGCCGACTGTTTGAATTCTTCTACCCCATTTTATTTAAGGGACTTGAGCATCCACCGATTTTGGTATCTGCCAAGGTCCTGGTCCCAACGCCCCATGGATACTGAGGGACAACTGTAGTTATGTTTTTGGGGAGTCAGAAGTTCTAGGTAGATTTTCAGTTGAGTGAGGGAGGAGATCAGGGCCCCTAGCCCTCACATTGTTCAAAGCTCAACTGTATTTGCTTGTGTTTATTTACCACAAATGGCGCAAGCGAAGGAGACACACTGCATTTGCTGACATCTATCTGCAGCGCACAGTAGGGACTCAGTATGGGGTGGATGTTGGGCAGATGTTAGGACTCAAACTGTCTCCCCAATTTCTTCCTTCCCATTCCATTTCTTCCCCTTTAGGAACTTCCTTTATTTCTATTTCAATTAATTCATTTAATATTTATTAAGTTCCTATAAGTCACCTTTTCTCTTCTTTGTCTAGGCTTAGTGATAAGATAACATCAATATTCATTGATTTTGGTCTTGCTGTTTACTAACTGTAACCTTGGGTACCATGTGCTTAGTTTGATTTTATTTTAATCTGCAAAATGAGGACACTAACCCTACCTCCAGGGACCATTGTAAGATTTAGGTGAGAATTAAATGTCATGTTCAACAAGGACCTGCTGAATGCAGCAGCTTGTGAATTCTTTCCTGAGCACTCAGCTCCAGGCTGTGCCCTTAGACTTGACCGACCTGTGAATGATGCGCTGGCTCTGCAGGTAGTCCAGGGCCAAGGCCAGCTCGCAGATAAAGAGCTTCACAGTGTCCTCCTGGAAGCGGACATTCTGCTGCAGGTGAAAACGCAGGTCCCCTCCCAGCAGGAGGTCCACCACCATGAACATGTCCTCCTCATCTTGGAAGGAGTACCTGCAACAGAATTAGACATGGACGTGCGTGTAATGCATTCACACACCAGGGAGTCCTCGAGGCAAAGGATACCCTGCAGACCACAGCAAAGTGTTGTTGAGCTGAGAGGTCAGGCTTTGGGAGTGGATGGCCTGTCACTGGCTCCATGGCCCAAGGCTCTCAGTTTCTACATGTATAAGATGGGAATAATAATTTTATTATTTGACTGTAGTAAAGAATGAAGTAGAATATCTAAGTCATGCCCAGCATGTAAGAAGTACTCATGAACTTTTATCTTACTAAGCTGTAAAGCCCAAGAAATAAAGAGCACCCCATTTATTCTCTTACCATTAATGATCAGATGCCAAACACACTGTTGCAGGAGTTGCCTAAAATATAAATTACGAGGCCTTCTTGAACCATCCACATGCCATTTTTCCACGCTAACAACTTCATTGCCCAGCAACATTATGAAACATCATGTACCACATTAATGATAAGAAAAAGACATAAAAAGGGCAATAAAAAAGGAAGCGCACAGTACAGGAAGCAGTTCACTCAGTCTTTGGGATGGGAGGTAAGGGGAAGCTTCTCAGCAGAGGTGAAAGCTGAGCTCAGTTTTGAAGGATGGTGACAATAATAACATAACTGAAAAATAAGGCTAGCATCTCTGGTGTTCCCACTGAGTGACTTCCCTGGGGTAGGCTCTGAAGCACTCTACAGTGTTACCCACGTCAGCCCCACAATGCTGCTCTTATGCTCCCATTTCACAAATGAGGACATCAAGGCCCACTGATGTTTTAAGTTGCTTAGGGTCAAACACCCAATAGATGACTGAGTTCAGTGGTTCAACAGGTCCAAAAGTAAGATTTGAGAGAGGAAAATAGCACGTATAAAGCATAGACATGGGAAAGAACAGAGTGTGAGCAGAGAAAGGAAATACACTTGACTCTCAGTTGACCAGCACCCATGGGGATTGGTAGATGCCAGATAAATGTAAGTAGACTCTCCGTTAACCGGAACCCAAGCAACCAGAAAAACTACTGTAGCTTGGATTTGCTGGAACAATAGGTATAATGGGGAAGCTTGGGACAGATCCCATGACAGGAAGGTGGAGGGCAGATCCCAAGACAAGAGCTCATTCAGAGTCAGGTGTCAGAGACACTGAAGGGTTTTATGTACAAGCAGACTTGGGCTTTACACTTGAAGGAGCATGGAGTGGAGGGATGGGAATAGGAAATGAACTACAGGAGAGCAGGTCTGGCCCCTGCTGTTCGCAAAGAGCTTCCTGTAAAAATGCATTCCTACTGCTTCCATTTGTTTTGTTTCCCTCGAAGCAGAGACATGATTTCCAGTCACACTAGAGCTCTGTATCTCAACACTGTTTTGACATGTTTCTTGTGCTGTCAGGTCACTGAGGTCACATTTGGAAAGTCTTACTTGAATTCAAGAATTAAGTGCCTGTAAGCAGTGTCCGGAGATGCAAACCAATTCCTAGTGACAAATTCTTTGCTTAGGAAGCAAATGTAGATTGTCATTGATGGGAGAACTGTACTTAGTACATTTTCTTCTTTATACTGATCAGTGTGTTCAAGGAGAAGGAGGGGACTTGCAAACAAAAGCAAAAAGAGAAATTCCACGAAGCAATAACCTGAGGCAGTAACATTCTAATGAAGACTAACTATCCTTGATGTTTACTTGTTCAATAAATAAAATCGTGTTTATCACTGAAGACTGAGTCACACGGAAGATGTCAGCAATTAAGCTCTTGAGGGAAATTTAGACAGACACACAGGAAGGGCTTTGTAAAAATCTGAGGAATGCATCTTTGGTATAATTGCCTTTTGGGAAATGAGAGTCTGTGTTGATGCAATGATGGTCGTCTCTGCCATAGGCTTACTGGGCATCAGGGAAGGTGCCTGGACCCGGGCTGTTGGGTTCACAGTCCTTCCAAGTGCATCACTACAAATTGTATTCATTGTGGTTTACAGGTCTTTCAGCAAGCAACAAGGTACTAATTAATACGTAGTCATGCCTGGGACCTGCTGCACTTTAGGCTCTCTTGGCTAATGTAACAAACAATGATTGCTCATGGGACAGGAGCGAGGTCTTTTGGGGATGGCTAGCAAATGGAGTAGTGATGGTGAAGTGGGTGAGGACTGGGTACCAGGAGGAAGGAGAAGAGTGCTAACTGTAAATATATCTACATCTGAAGGCTGTCCAGAAAAAAATGTAGCCACCAATGCCTCTATTTTTCATAGTTCATGGCTGGATACTTTCTGGACAGAACCCCCTCACCGACTGCGTTAGGCTACAGAGCAGCTCTGACTGTGTTCAGCTTCCCGTAGGAGGATTACAGACGGCAGAAATCTGGTGGCAAACTAGAGGACCCTTTCCCGTGACTCCACCTAACTCTAAGAGGGGGACAAGTGTTTTAATAAACTCATCCTAAATGAACAAACTTTTTTATTGGGACTTGGGTGAAACTATTTTTATTCAAAGAACAGGCTGGAAAAAGTGTCCATCGTGGCAAGATGACAACAGTGTTTGACCATGCAGGGGATTATTAATCAGAGAAAGCAGCAGACCGGGCAAGAAGCAACATGCTTCCCTGGCCCAGTATGAATACAGATTTAGTTAATCACGGAGCCAAGTTGGCTGTTAAAAATCATCTTTCTCCTTCAGCATCTCAGATCTGAAACCCTCTATCTCAGATCTTAGACTCTCGGAGGGAAGATAAGTATTTTATTCTCCAGAACTCTACGCAGTAAAATATGTGGTTATAACACAATTGGGTGATAACTAGAATATGCAACTTTATGTCATAATCTGATTTTTTTTAAAAGATAAAAGAGTAAGAGCTTTTTCGTATCTTGGCCATTTTCCACCTAGACTCATATTGTGGCTTATTTATTTCTTAGTTGACAGCTCCAAAATTAACAAGTCCGGTTGCAGTGCACATGAAATGCAATGGAAAGTATGCTCAGTAAGAGAGGAAAGAAGTAACAAAAGACCACCATCCTACTCCATCCTGTCTGACCCAGACCAATACAATAGGCTGTTCAGAGCTCCCTCGGCCTCACCTTGGACTCCTCCAATCCATTCTGTACACCACTATTACATTTAAAGTGTCTCATGTTATTCAGCCTTGTGAAAACCCTTTCTGCAGGGCCTTGTCTGGTCTAGTCCTGTTTACTTTTCAGGACTTCTCTTTAATGTCTTTTCCTTTCATTCCTCAACTAGTAGTTCATGCCTCCCTCTAGCCTTAGAGACTCATGGTGTGGTGTGACCTGTGCCCGCACTCACAGTGCTGTCTACTGCTTGGTTCTTATCTACTCATTTTCAGTGTGAGCTCACGTCTCAGTTCTCATAGAGACATTTCTACACTATTAAATCCTGGCTCCCTGTTCTATGCAATGCCATGCTCTGTTCACAGAATTTATTGGAGCTTGAATATATTATCCTGTGTGCTGTTGGATTCACTGCTTTCAGTCCCACTCTGCTGTCAGAATGCACACCTGCTTTTACTCATCCTGCACTCCTTGGTGCTTGTACACTGAAATGTTCGCTCTACAGATAACTGTAGAAAGAAATAATAAATCAATAAATGAATTAAAGAAGAGAAAAGCAAAGTTAAAACACAAGTTTTGGGTGGGTCTGCAATACATTGCTTAGGTTCTATTTTTTAGAAATTAGCATGATTACCAAAAACGTTCGAATAAGTCACTCATGTGCTTGAAGCTGTCTGAGGGAGGCCATCTTGAGATAAATCTGCATCTGAGAGTTAGAAGAGATCTAGAATATTCTCCAGTGCAGTATTTTCCAAATTGTGGCTCATAACCCATTAAGGGGCTACGACATCAGTTTGGCTGGTGCTGACAAGCACTTATTTTTCAAAGAAATAAAAGAGATTGAATAACATAGAATAAATGCTATTAAAATGAAAAGGTAAACATGGTTTAGGAAACTTTTGTTTTTGTGAATATAATGTATGTCTCTGGGAGTTTACCTACTGGGTTGTGATGAAAAATATCTTTCTTCTCATGGGTTGCAGTCAAAGAAACCATGACACCTGAGGAACCTACTGCCTATTGCTGCCTATTCTCATTTAGATGCTATGTAAGCAAGGGTCAGCTCTCATATCTACGTCTAGCAAAGCAAGGGAAACACATGACTGATACTAGTTATTGCTGCTAAAAGTTCTTAGGTTTTGGAGAAAAAGACATTGATTGATTTATTAAAGATGGAATCAACTAAAAAACAATTTAAGAAAAATACAAGTAGAAAATACAGGCTTCAGACAGGCCTGGGGTTAAGTATCACATTTGAATTTAGAACAAGTCCCTTAAAAGAAATAAACACAGAGAAATTATCTGTACATTGGGAATAATTTTAGGCACCATGTTGCAGCAAGTAAATTAGTTATAATGTTTGTAAAGTACTTAGCACAAAGCATGACACATACCATAGTGGTGAAAAGTTTGGTCCTGAAGCCATACTGCTCATGTTCAACTCCTGGGTCTGCCCTTTAACATCTTTATAATTGGAGCAAGTTGAATAAGCCCTCAGCCTCCCCACCAATAATGGTACATACCTCACAGGACTGTTGGAAAGATTAAGTGTGCTAATACAATAAAGGGCCTAAAACAGTGCCTAGAAGATAGCAGGTAATGGGCATTAGATATTATTATAATGACCTTTCTTCTTCTACCCATGAATATAATCTAGCTCTGGTATTAAGCAGATGAATTTGTTTTATGCAGTTATTTCTTATTATCTTACACGAGGTAATTATTATATAAAGACATTTATTGTCAATGAAGTTTTTAATTTTGGCAAAACCCAACCATACAGCAAGAAATTTATATAGTACTATTTCTCTGTCTTGTACGTAGCCTTATACAGTTGTTTAAGGAGGAAACTTACCCTAAATGCCCTCCTGAAACACACATCAGTGACCTCCTCCACTCAGGGATAGTTTAGGGTTTATGTGTGTCTTTTGGCAGTGGGTAGAACGGACTTGAGGGGAACTGCTGTATGATAGTTGTAACAGATGTTCATTAAAACGTCCTTTTTAGGCAGAAGAAACTTTCTGGTACATTTTAGGCAAAAGAAACATTTTTTGTATTTTAACACTCATGGTCTGAGTTCATCTCCCCTCTACTCTAGTCTTTCCTGACCTAGTCTTGCTGAACACAAATTACATGTTACCCCTCCGTGTTTTTCTCTTTGCACGTGCACAGCTCCCAGCCCTTTCCCTGTGACAGAACACTCCAGAAACCTCTCTAAGAGATGGTTGCATTGCATTATATTAATTATCTTGTGACCAGATTTTTTTTGCCTGAATTCCTCATTGGACTCAACAATGTGAGGAATTTATGCTTTGCTCATCTCTGTATCCATCCACAACCTGGCATATAGCTTGGTCCACATGAACACTTATTTATTCAGTGATTATTTTACAAATGTTCATTGTATGTTTATTTACTTGTACAAAGTACTTTTGGATAAAGGAGTAGACCAACGAACTTGGTTTCCCTCTCCTTGAAGCCAGTCATCTATAACAGATAAACATTTACACAAATATGTAGTTGTAACACATGCTAAGGGCTGTGAGAGAGAAGCACAGGACACTGTGACCAAGACTAACGGAAGGACCTAATTTTGATTGTAGGGGGTCGTGCAAACCTCAGAGAAAGTAACACACATACGTGCCTGGTTCGAACCTTAAACTATAGCCTCAAATCAAATGAACAGAAATCCACAATTTACACAATGAAAAAGCCTGTGAGTGATTTTTTAAAAAAATCACACATAACAGGTTGCTGCTGATTTTCCTGATGTTCTGATGTAGCAGTTGATTTTCCTTCAGCCCTGACCTTTCTCTGGATGGAGCTTTGAATGCCATTTTGTGATCCGTCAGCTCATCTGTACTGGCCCTGGAGATGTGATTTATGAGGTCTCTCTGGGGAGAACTTGGCTGTTATTATTTTCTGCAGAATCTCTTGAGATGGTGACCTCAGAGAACAGCATAGCCAGCCAACAAGCCAGAGGGAGTAACAACCTCTTGCTGCCCATGCGAGGGCTGTCGGAAACAACCTAGCTGTGAAGGCCTCTTTTTCATATTACATCGCTGGATACTTTCTGGATGGCCCTTGTACAAAAGGAAAAGAGCTAACACAGTAGCTCAGAGGATAACGAGGAACAATTAAAGTGGACCTTTCTTACCTGCAGTGCCTATCAGGGATTTAGGAAAGTAAATTTTAGGAGTTAACCCTTTTTTGTGCTTCATGGGACTCACAGACTGCAGACAGACAGTCTAAGCAGGATGAGTTTGGGTCATTGGTGGCCTGGCAAATGGCTACCTGTGACCCAGAGAGTGACTGAGTGGGTCTGTTGGGCTGAGAACTGTCCCAGATGTGTTGGGTCACACACTGTGATTGGCCATTTCTTCAGAGTAGATGAAGTGGAGAGACAAAAAGTTCCTCTACCTCTCTAGCCAGAGACGGTATTTATTTCCTTCTGGACCAAGTTGCTTCCTCAGCCTCAAAATTTGAGGGCAGGGATTTCTCTGCACTCCTTTCAATTATAGAGGTTCTTATTTTGCCCTCAGGCCCTCCTCCTAGCCTCCCCATTTTAAATGCACCCCTCTTCCCTTCACCTGATGAGTGTTTATTGTAGCCAAACTAGACCAATGGCACCTTCAGAAATGTTGTGATGGTCCCTGCCTCTGCTCTCATCTCAGGGGTTTCTTGTATCCATCTCTCTCGCTCTGGTACCCAGCAGTTGGGACTCTACTGGGGAAGCAGGACTGAGCATCCTGTTTTTTACTCAAACTGGAGAATATTAAGTTACAAGCGGTGACTTTGTTTCATTAAAAATTATCATTTATTAGCCATTTATTTTAAATGGCTCTTTAAGCATTTTTAAAATTGATTTTGGAGTTTATTTAATTTTTAAAAATTTGGTTTTAGAGTTTTGGAAGTAATGCTACCTATGTAGGTTAATAAAATAAAATGTAAATTAGCTCTGAGGGTCTTAGAGGATTTGGAGGATGGAATTTGGAATCACTTTCTGGTTCTGTGCTTTGGGCAAGCAATCAAACCTTCATCTTCAGGTTACTCATCATTATAAGGGGATATATGATATATGAACATACCTGATATGAAGATATGAAGATATATGAGATAATGCATGCCATATCTTAGTATAGCACCTCAAAAGTAGTAAATCCTCAAAAATATTAGCTGTCTTAAAGAGTGACTTCACCTATGCATGATTTCCTTAAGTTCCCACCAAGAATCTACCTCATGAGCCTACTTCCTAAAAATGCACTTTTCAATTCTTCAAACTTTGTTATAGTGAGGATTACTCGCTATAGAGTTTACTCCCAATTAAACTCTAATCCTGATTAAACACACCCATATTCTTTAAAACAGCAGCAAAAACAAACTGGTATCTATTAAGTGTGCTCTAAAAAGCAAAACACAAAATCATGCTGATTGGATTCACTTGAGATACTCTCAAGTGGATACTTAGATAATCCTATTCAAATTCTCTGTTAATTGCACACTTTCATTAACCTAGCCACTTCTCCCCTCAAAATTTCATATGCTGTGCCCACTCCTCATTCTCAGCTGATGACCTCATATATCATAGAGGCAGTGGCATAGGAACTACTTTATCTGCCCACTAACAATCCACCAGCTCACAAATACATACACTTACATACCCTGCTTTCCCTCCTAGTACAGTGAAAGAGGCACCCTCACCCACTTCTACCTAAGGCCAGCCATTTACCTGTGCCCTGGATCAAATCCATCTCACCGTCTTCAGGACTTCACTCTGGCAATCTTATCTTGTCTAGCCTACGTTACCAATTCCTTCCTCTCAATTGGCACATACTTCTTTGCATTCAAACTACTGTATGTACACCTTAAAATTATCTATCTAAGTAAGTATAAATAAAAATAATAATATATAAATAAAGTAAATATTTAAATATACACATTATAGTATCCAGTGATACATACACAAAAGGAAGATAGCACATAACCAGCTAGAATTTATTTCAATGGATCACAACCAACTAGGGATTATTTTAAGAAGTCAAGTTGGTTTTAAGATTTGCAAATCGGTGAATTTACTTCATATAACAGAAATGATCTCAATAAACAAGAAAATGCATGTGAAAAATTTAAGACTCATTTATGATAAAAACTTCTAGAAAACTAGATAGCTTCCTTATTGTGATAAAGCCTGTCTGCAGAAACCTACAGCAAACATCAGATGAAATCTCAAAACCCTTCTCTGTGAAATCAGAACAGACACAGCAGGAAGCCCACTATCCATGTATTAAACATTGTTCTCAATGCAAGTGCAATAGGCATGAAAATAAAAAATAAAAAATTCAAAAGAAAGAACTAAAATGGGCAGTATTAGTTAATGGCATAATTATAAATACTGAAAATTCAAAAAGAATCTACAAACCAATTAGAATTAATAAGAGAATTTAGCAGTGTCATTGGACACCAAGTCAGTATTAAAAACCAATTGTATTTTACATACAAGCAACAAACTAGAAATTCTGATAGTTACTATTTATAATTATCTCAAAAACATTAAATAGCTAGAAATAAATCTAAAGAAAGATATGCTAGATTTCTACACTAAAACTGAAACAACAAAGGGATGCCTAAATATACAGGGAGATATATATATACATATATATGTGTGTACATATATAAAATTTATGAATTGAAAGGTTTAATTTTTGTAAATAATGTGAGTTCTCCCTGAGTTAATGTATAGATTCAGTGTAGCCCAATGTAAGTACGGGCAGCTTTAAAATATATATTGACAAGCTGATATGAAATTCACATGGAATTGCAAAGTGCCAACTACTATCAGAATAATGCAGAAGAAAAATAATTATGTTCCTGAATTCTTTTACCACTATAAAGTGACAGTAATTAAGATAGGGTGATTAATGTGTAAAGGTACACAAGTAGGTCAATAGAAGAAAGTCTAGAAACCCACACATTTATGGTCGCTTGACTAATAATAAATGTGTTTCAGTAGTATAATAAGAAAAGAATAAAGTCATAAATAAATGGTGTTAGGTTAATTAGCTATCTATATGGGAAAAAATATACCTCGACCCTGGATTATAGATCTAAATGTAAAAGCTAAAACAGCAAACAGGATAGAATGTGTTCACCTTGGTATAGGCAAAGATTTCCTAACAGCATACAGAAAGCAGTACCCATAAAGGGAAAGACAGATAAATTATACAACATTTAAATTCAAGCTTTTTGATTGTTAAAAAAAATAAACTATTATGGATTAAAAAGGTAAGTCACAAATTGGGAAAATAATTTATATTCAAAAACGGACTGTGTACAGAATATGTAAAGAACTTTTACAAATCAGTGAGAAAAAGGGACATTCCATAGGAAGAGGGACAAAAGACACAGGCACTTCTCAAACAAGCATTCCAAATGGCCAAAAAGCATACGCAACTAAGCCCAAACTTATAAATCACCAGGAAACCCAAACTAAAATCATAGTGAAAACCATTACATATTTACTGGAACACCTATATGTAAAAAAACTGGTAATACCAAATGGTTAGAGCCATCTGAATTCTCACATATTGCTGATGGGAGTGTAAATTGGTACAATTTCTTTGGAATCAATTTGCCAGCCAGCCCTATATCAACCCTAGGATCCAGTGATGTAATTCCTAGGTTTATACCCAAAAATACATGTACTTTAGTTTACCGCAAGATACAAACAATAATGTTAACAGCAGTGCTATTTATAAAAGTCTCAAACTAGAAACAACCCAAATACCCATCAAGAGTAAAATGTTTAAGTAAATCATGGGATAGTCCTGCAATAGAACATGATAAAGGAATGACAACACACTATTATGACTTCTGAAAACATGGATGAATCTCAAAACACAACAAAAGCAGTTTGCACTACCCACCCCCCAGATAAAACTACTCATTTCCTGTCTTCTCCTTAGGCCCCTCCCTTTGGACTTTTATCCTACTAATGGGAGTTAGATCTTATCGATGTCACAATATCTGTCTTCCCAAGTCAGCGGTCAGTTCTGTCTCCTCCCTTCTTGACCTCTCAGCAGCACTTGAAATGGTTTGCACGCCTTCCTTTCCGAAACACTTTCCTTTCTAGATTCCAGTGTGCCACACTCTCCTGATTTACCCCTAGCTTGCTGGCTGACTTCCTGGATGCTCCTTCATTGTCTAGTTCCCTGAGTCTTCCTCCTCTATCAGAACTATTAGAATGCGAGGTCTTGAGTCCTTGGCCCCTTCTATCCAATCTCTCTTCAAAGGTGCTCCCTCTCAAGTCCTGGGTTTAAATAGCAGATGTAAGCCAATGATGCCCTCATTTGTGTTTTGTTGGATTTCTCCTCGGACTGGGGACTTTTCTGCGCTCTGGATTCACTGCCTCCTATTCAGCAGCTCTATTTGGAAGACAAAGATGCGGTTCAAAATCAACAGAGCTAAAAGAGAGTTCTTGATTTTCACAATGAATCTGCTGCTCCTCAGTCTCCCCATGTTGGCAAATGAACAATCATTCACTAAGAATCTAGGAGTCATTGTTTTACTGTTTCTTCTAGTCAAGGGGCGAGCATGTTTTCTAAGCAAGGCCAGCTGAGTTCTTTCTCAAGACTTTGAACCTTGACTGGGTTATACAAGGTTAGAAAATTAGTTGGAGCTGATTCCTCCTAGCTGAGGCAGCCTTAAGGGCCTGTTCACTACTGCTGCCTAGATTTTCAGAACTGCCTTTGTCCTGTACCATCCTGAGACCTGCTTCTCCAGCTTTACTTCTGAGGCTGACAGCTACCCCATATCCTTCCAATGAACTTTTAGCTTAAATTTTCTAATAGCTCCTTGTGTTGTTTGCAGTAAAGGAGTCCTTCGTCATATTGATGAGTAAATGAGTGAGTGAATGTCTGCATTATAAAGACTCAGTTTTCTGTCCATTAGTCAGTCAGTCAGTCACTAGCTATGTAATAGAACAATTACTATGTACTGGCGGCAGGATACCACCATTCTCTGCTACGTTCTTCTTCAGGAACTGCTATTCCTTACTTACCTGAGCTCATCAGGGACATACCTAAGGACAAGTTCTTAGGACAACACTGGACAATTTAGGGTAAACTCCTAAATTGTCACAAGATCCTTCATTTAATCACATCTCTTCTTAAGATAAAGCTGAATAAGAACAGTTTTTCATCAGAAACATACTGTTGCAGTAGGAAAGGGTCCAGTGTGATCTGAACTCTGTTTTGATTTGCACAGAAATGACTGGGTGTTTTAAAGGAGGAATGTGGGGACAGGAAGGGGGCAGAACCAGAGCTCAGTAGCATCAGGGAAGTCAAAAATGGCAAAAACCGAGAAGGAAGAGTTGGGTCATGTGAAACTTACTTGGCTTGTTAACTAGCCTATGGAAGTTAGGCTCCTCCCCTCCCACAGTGGCTGGGAGACAGGGGCCCTAAACTTCAGGTTTTGGCTAAAACAAGCAGTAAAGGGGAGCTAAGGTCATTGTAGGGATGCAGCTTTGAGCTTTTAGAAACTGTTTTGGTCAAGTCTTTATAGACCAAGGTTAAGATCTAGCAGAGAAGAGGGCTCAGAGGAGCCTGGCTAGACTTTGGTCAAGATAGAATCATTGTCACCAGGTGGGTCCAATGCAATCACAAGCGTCCTTTAAAGATGGAGGAAGGAGGCATAAACTCAATGGCAGGTGTGAGGATGCTATGCTGCTGGCTTTGAAGACAAGGCAGTCACCTCGAGCTGAGGAATATGGCGGCCTCAATAAGCTGGAAAAGGTGAGGGACTAGATTCCCCCTTAGAACCCCCAAAGGAACGCAGCCTGGCTGACGGCTTCCTTTTAGCCCAGTGACTGATTTTGCACTTCTGACTTCCAGAATTGTAAGGTAAAACGTTGGTGGGTTTTTCATTTTTTAAATATTCTTTTAATGAGGTAAAATTCATTTATAGTAAATGCAGATAGTAAGCACATAATAATGAATTGTTACAAATATATGTCCTCATGTAATCAACACTACAGTACAGATAACAGTATTTCATCCATGCCAGGCGCTACCTTCTAGCTAATCTCTACATCCCATAGGTAAGACTGTTCTGATTAGTTTTGTCTGTCTGTGCAAACAGTAATGCAGAACAAAAGGAAAATAATGTCTTAATCATATTATGAAAATAGCTTTAACCTCAAGTACTCCAATTTGAGTTGTTTTAAGCCACTAAGCTTGTGGTCATTGGTTACAGCAACAATAGGGAAGTAATAAAGTTATTTCTGAGTGATAAAATACGGGTGGGGATTATTTTCACTAGAACTTTCTGTATCTCCACATTTTATATAAAAATAAGTACTGTTTTATATTCAAAAGAATTATTCAAAAATTTAATAACTGAGAACAAAAAAAAAAGCTTTCTAATGCTCAAATCAGCTCAAGTTCAGGTGAACTTGTTCACCTAAGAATCTTCTCTGGCTATGGGGCTGAGGGGACATTCATTTCTGGGAGGGGCCTCAAGGAGCTGTTTGTTCAAAGTCATCATTTACTAAGCACCTATGGTGTGGGAGCTGCTTTATATACATATTCTTACTCATAGCATACCTTCCGCCATGGGTACTGCTGTTATTCCCAATTATGGATGAGGAAGCCAAGCAAAAGACATATGACAATGTAATGTGCTCAATACACAGTTCAAACTCGCGTCCCTCTGCCCTCGGGGCCTGCGAAGATCCTGGAGTGGGCATGATCATGTGAAGGGATGCTTGCGAGTATGCAAGAGGTGGCCGTGGTCTGATGGGGAAGGAGCAAAAACCCAGGAGCCAGAGCCTGGTTCCACCATTAACTCACTGTATTCATTCAATCAATCATTCATTCAACAGATATTTATCGAGCACTTACTGTGTGCTAGGCACTGTTGTAGGAGCTGGGGAACGAGGCAGTGAACAAGACACATGAACTACCTGCCTCATGGAGTTTGTGTTCTTGTGTGGTAGGAAAGACAATAAACAAAATGTTTCTTTCCATGTTTTGTAAGAAAGTCTCACAAGATGTCCATAGGGGATGGTACCGTGAGTACATCAGGAAGCGCTGGGGCTTTGACATCAGGATTGCTGGGTTTGAGTCCTAGCCCTGCCAATTCCTGGCTGTGTGACTTTGGGAAAGTTACTCAACCTCTTTGGGCTTCCAGTTCTTCAAGTATAAAATGGGAATGATAATCCCTATCAGCCTAGGTTGTTAGGATGAATACATGAGCTAATAATATATGTGACACCTAAAATAATAGCACACCTTTGACAGGGAAGCTGTTATTTCTGATGCTGTGCCTGTGTGGCTACCTTGAGTTCTCATAGTCTCTCTTGCCCTGAAGACGAAACCCTGGGGCTCCATGTCCCAGATGATGGAGGTTGCTTCCAGGGAACCCATTTATTCAGCTGTCTTCAGCCATCTGACAGGACCCCCTTTACATACTTCCAGTATAAGGGGTCCTTACCACTTAAAACAGACCAGCTCGTCTCCTCCCTTCCTGAAACCACACGTGGGGCCTAGCTGTTCGCAGAAGCAGGAGACGGGGTCAGGGCAGAGGTGGCGCTGGGAGGGAGCAGAGCCCTGAGGGGCTGCGTGCAGCTGCAGGCTTAATCTCAATTAACAAAAGCCACCTGGGGAGCCCGCTGTGCCGCCCGTTTGTTTGCGGGCTGCGGGCTGCCAGGGCTCTCTCAGCGGTCCTCAGGAGAGACTGGCAGGAAGATTTTATTTGCTTTTCCTGGATGCCAGCCCTGTCAGGCAGCCTTCACTTTGTAACCTGGCCTACATCTGAGGACTGTGTTCTGAATGGGACCAGGTCCATGGAGGCTGGGAAGGTTGAATTTTAATCAGACCAGTGAACTCCTCAGACACCCCTCAGAACACATACACACACACACACACACACACACACACACACACACACACACACACACACACACACACACACACACACACACACACACACACACACACACACACACACACACACACACACACACACACACACACACA
>PVJL010000117.1:313255-488228 GCA_004026885.1 Lyroderma lyra | reverse complement strand
ACCCTCCTTATACTTAGTCCTTCATGCACTGTTCACATTTCATAGAGTCAAGTGCCATTTGGCTAATGCCAGCCTCTCATGGTTAATGGAAATGCCAGGCAGGGCAGGGGCTCTGTCTGTGACCTGCCCACCACTGCATCCCTATGGTGTGGGTTATTACAGTTACAGGTTGCCAGATTTAGCAAATAAAAATATAAGATGCCCCCTTAAATTGGAAATTCAAATAACAGATGGTTTTTAGTTCAACTATGTCCTGTGTGATACTTCGGACATACACTAAATATTATTGGTTATTTCCCTGAAATTCAAATCTAACTGTACATCCTGTATTTTATCTGGCAACCCTAATTATAACTTGTCTGTGATGCTCAGTAAATATATACACAACTGAAGAAATAAACAAGGTATTACATGATCAAAACCAGAAATCCAAATGCATACATTTTACTAGAAAGTGCACACCAACATGTTAGGACTGATTGTTTCAAGATGATAGGATTATTGGAGAATTTTCATTTTTCTCTGATTTTTCTGAAAATTTTCAAATATCATATATATGCATTTATACCTACATAGACACATACTAACATCTTAAGAAAACCTGCTTTAAAGAGAAACAATTTGTGTTTTTCCCTCAGCCCGAAAAACCAGAATTTTCTGCACCCATCTCCTGAGGTCAGGGGCATCTTCAGCATTCATGAGAAGATTACTGAAAGCAATATTGAAAGGCCTACCTAGTGTATCAGAAAATCAGTAAAACAGTACACAAAGGGGTACAAAGGAGTTCAAAAGTATTGCTATTTTTATTAATCATACAGTGCTTAAGAAAATTGGCTCCTGCAGCTTAGGGGATGTAAAAGTAAGTCTAGTTAAACCCAAGATGCAAATCTTGATTAAATTGTACATCTCATACTGGGAAATCTTTGATTTCCCCCCTCTTTGATTTGCAGAATGTGGGTCGAAAACAAAAACTCTTAATAGAGAATGAGTTAAAGACCTTTCCGCCTCCCCTACCACACACAACTCCCCAAGATGCCTTGGGGCCAGGGCCATTCAAATTTGTTTTTTGGATGTTCACACTGGCCTGTAGTGATGGGCACACTTAGAATGCTACACCTTAATGAAGCAAGAAAGGAAAAGAACTACCTACCATCTGTAAGATGCTTACAATGTGCTGGGCACCGAGCAGAGGGCTTTGTCTCATGTCATTCATAAAAACAACCCAAGTTCCACACGTTAACCCTATAGAACAATGTGGCTTACAAATGGTAAAGATTGTTCACAGTCACACCTCCAGGAGCACCGCAAGGTGCTTGAGAGTCGTGCAAAGAGTCACTTATGTTTATTGTGCTGTACTTCCTAAGGCCGAAAGCGTTTCCTGTAAGGGATTCATACGCTTTCTGAAGGTCTTGAGCTCAGGGTCTGAGAGCAAAGGGGTTTTCTGCTCACTTCCGGAATGGCCCCTCTCAGTTTTCAGTCCTGTATATGGTGCTAGAACCACGGGGAGGGGGATGTCTCTTCTCTGTCCTCATCCATATTAAGGGTGCCCAATGTTCTACTGTGAGATTCAGTATGAGAAGAAGGGAAAGACAGTGTGTATGTATGGCATGTTATCGCCCAGTCAGTGGGGGACAGAACGTCTTCTGGAATGCCAGCGTGTGAACTAATCGCAAAGTCTGCACTTTGGCCAGCTTAGTCTCCTGACACCCATGTTGTAGGAAAAGTGGGACTGGAATGAAATCCACCTGGCCCGCTCAGGGACGAGAGAAGCATGAAAGGGTAAAGTGCTAAGTATGCCCTTATGAACGGTTCCTGGTATTAAAAAGACAAGAATTTGTTGGCCGTGGCAGTGAGAGCGCCGAAACCTAGCCACTAGACCACCAGGGAGCCCCCCGGGTTGAACTTTTAAAGCTGGACAATGTGAGCACTTCCTCATTTTGGGGGTGGAAAGAGATGGGGGAAGAAAGGCAATCTGACATTTGCTAAGGATGGTGGGGAAGGAGGAGCTGCATCCATATAACTCTTCACATGGCAGCCTTGTGAATAGGACACTCGAAAATACTGATTAAATCCACGGAGCCAGAGCCAGCATTAGACTCTGCTGTGTCCAAGTAGTGCAAAAATAGACCAATTTCCAAGTCACACAGAACCATCTTCTTTTCATTGTAGTTTGTGTGAGCAAATTGTGTATTAAGTGAGCTGTGTTAATTAAAGATGGAGGGAGGCAGGTTTAATGCACTAATTCCTCCAGGGGGATGTCCCTAAATACACAGTGACATTTCAATTAATTTTCCACTAGTATTCTCTGAATAAAGACTTTTTTTTATGCCTTTGCTGATAAGTAAGCACTGGTTGGTATGCATATTTAAATAACAGTCATACTGAATTAGCTTCAAGAATTGGCTCTTAATGCAATGGCTTTGTAGAGCAAAATGAGAGAGCCACAGAGAGATCTCCATGCACAAGAAAAGAGCAGGAGTAACAGATAATGTAAGTCTCTTCACCACTTTCTAAACCTTAGGTTGTGATAATGGCTTTGAGGACAGATGACTAAATTAGCTCCAACCCTGTTAAAGTCTATTTGGTGAGAAAAGTAGCACCTATCTTTTTCTAACTCACAGGTTGATAGCTGGCTGCTTAAGAAGCCTGCTGCAAGGGAACCAGTTTTACTGCCAGTAATTTTAGGGAGACAGTGCTTTGTACAAGTTCTAAAGGTCAACCAGTGAGTGACCAGTGATGTGATGCTGTGTACCCAGAGTTTCTGCCCCACGGTAAATGGGGGAGAGGTATGTAGGTGAGAAGACATCAGACCCCATTCTTCAGCATGTGTAATGACAATGCTTCAAGAAAAAACTGACCTCAAGGAAAGGAGGAACTGCAACACCCGAATCAAGCAGTATTTACTGGTGACAGTACAACAATTTTGTTTTATTATCAAGTCAAAGAAACCAAGGACAACAAAAGTCCTTGCGGAAGATTCTAATGAAGACTCTGCAAATGCACATCTAGAAATCAAGAGGTATCTAACAAAATTGGGGAGAAGGTAGTGGTGTCTCTGTTCAGAGGTCCAGTAAAACCACTTACCACAAATTAACCAGGAAAGGGTGCTCCAGCCCCTGCATGATCTGGAGTTCTTTGAAGACATTTCTCACTTCATTGCGCTCCACACACTTCTGTTTGTTCATGTATTTCATTGCATACATCTTCTTGGTATCATTTTTCTGTACAATGCAGACCTAGTGGTGCACACGAGAGAAAGTGATTAGAGAAGTGATGGATCATAGTGACCGAGACACACAGAAAGAGACTCGTTTAGCGTGGCTCGGGGGCCTTAGCTCACAAATTCTCTGATGATGCTAAAGTTCCTACTTAGCTCTGATTTCAGAGTAAAAATTTTCATTTTCTTCCTGGCACCTGATCAATTTCTACATTTCTAGTTTCTCAAACAAGTTTGCCTATTTTTGCTTTGTTTTGTGGTTGCTGTTTTTTAATAGCATTTTGGAGAAAATAGCTGCCTCCTTGTCAGGAATCTTCCCATAGCTAATGACATTCTTATTCTGCTTTGAGTGACTGAAATGAAAGG
Source organism: Lyroderma lyra (assembly GCA_004026885.1). NCBI lineage: Eukaryota > Metazoa > Chordata > Mammalia > Chiroptera > Megadermatidae > Lyroderma > Lyroderma lyra. The sequence goes on along the minus strand of PVJL010000117.1, from coordinate 484,645 downwards.
ATGTGGTAAAACGTCAAGCTGAACAATATTGTACAGAGAATTTTTGTTACAACCATAGGTGATATAACCAGAAAGGGCTTCCAGTACTGGGAAAATACTAAACACAATGTCCAGATTTTTGAAATTCTTTGAGAGGTTCATATAGTACCTGATAAAGTAGATGGCAGGTAATTTTAAGATGCAAGTTCCATATGAAATAATATTTTCTCTTAAAGGATGTCTCGACCAAGGAACTAAAAATTAGGATTTGAATCTAGAGGTTCCTCCAAAAACAATTAGACTGGATATGTATTTTTTTTTCATGGTCGGTTTTAAAAAAAATAAAACATGGTACAACTGGGGGGAGCGGGGGAACAAACCAGTTGGCTTCTTTCCCACATGAAAATATTTAAGTCAGGGGTGTCCAACCTTTTGGCTTCCCTGGGCCACTTGGAAGAAGAGTTGTCGTGGGCCACACATAAAATACACTGACACCAATGATAGCTGATGAGCTGAAAAAAAAGTCTGTGCATAATTTTTGTAACGTTTTAAGAAAGTTTACGAATTTGTGTTGGGCCACATTCCAAGCCGTCCTGAGCCACAGGTTGGACACTTAAAGGTTGATTTAAGTTTTATTTGACAAGATAACCATTACTGAAGGTGCTGGTACAATTTGGAAATGATTCTGAAATCTTGCTTTCTCATTTAGAATAGAGAGAAAGTCTTAAACTGCAGTGGGAGTAAATGGATTTGACTTTGAAATATTTCTGAGAACAGTATATATTCTTTATGTACTTGTCTGTCATGTGCTTTACTCAAATTGTGGTGATAATTTTATAATAAAAATCCATTACAGAAACATCCCTGAATTATTATTCCTGTGGTCCCAGTAACTCAATAATCTGAGCACTCTTGGACTCACTGTTCCCTGAGCTACATAACCCTGCTGGTAGTTAATGATTTTGATTCTCACCTTCCCAAAACTGCCTTTCCCGATGGCTCGCAAAATTTCAAAGTGGTCAAAGTTGACTGGAAGACAAACAGAAAGAAGTACATTGTGAGTGATTATCAGTTGTTGTTTGGTAGCTTATCAATAATAAAGATTGGGCTAAATCAAAGTAGCTTATTTAAAGCAATATTCCAGACTACCTTAAAATGCCCGTTCATTCATCTAAATTGTCATCCCAAATATTTCTTGAACCCTTATAATGCATTAATCACAGTGTTTCACACTGGGGGAGGGGTTATAGTAATAATAGAGTAGAAATCTAATCTCTACCTTTGTGAAGCCTGTTGTCTAGAGAGAGCTCCATACACAGAGAGACCCTTTTGGATTCAACAGTAGTAAAATAAGTGGACAATTAAAAATCTTGCTCAATATTAAGAAAGAGAGACATAGTGAGACTTTTAGAGCATATCACAGGGGATTTCACATAGGTCCCCAATAGGCAAGGTCAGGCAAGCTGGTCCTCTATGCATATGGCGCTCCTATGGGATCAGCGCTTTAAATACCTTCTCCTTGCCTATTTTTTCCCTACAGTCACTCCTGTATCTAAATGATTTCAATTTTCCCAGGTGGAAAACTATTACACTCATAAATTTATTAGGATGAGTTGATCCCAAGGGCACAAGTATCTAAGAGATTAACGAGTATGTGTGCAGAAGTCTGCTGAATGGTGCTTCAGCATTGAGATGATCATTTGCATCTCATCTGCCATTTTTAAATTTCCACTTGCAAAAGTCAGTAGATGTTCAGTTCATAGGTGGCGGGGCTCTTGGGACAGTGCTCAGTGAATGCTTGGTGATGAGAGGAACAAAGTATAGATTTTCCCAGACAGATGACAGTCTTTGTTTCTTGCCTTGACAATCTTGAGAAAATGTTCCACTTTGTTTCCTGGTTTTTGAGATAAGAATTTAGATGAGTAAAATTCCAAATGAAGAATTTTAACGGTTTATTCAGAAAATATTGTGAACCACTAGACAATACCGTTCTTCTCTTTGAAATAAGTACTCTGTCTCTTTTTTTCAAGAATTACTTAGATTAGCTCCTCCCAAAGGAAAGAGTGTTGAGTAAAGGGACCTCTTAAGATCTTCCCAAGCGTTCTGAGGGATGAAACATGGTTATAATGTGACTCAATCGTCACTTCCTTTTCTGAATTCCCAGATCACTTTATTTCTAGCACAAAACCCATTCAATCACATGAGACAGCATGTACATTACAAATAATCCTGGATTTAGACCCAAAATAACAATGTGACTTGTGATAAGTGACAGACTCTGAGTCTCCATTTTTTCACCTGTAAAAACGACACTGACCCTTCTAGATAAGAAGAGAACACCTTTTACTCAGGAAATGCTAATAAAGCCTTTTGCTTGCTTAAGTCATTCACTTGACTTACCTTCCAACACTCTTTGAATTCCAGGTTTCTTTCATTCACTAGCTCATAAGCTCTATGAGGGCAGAGAACATATGTCATTTTGTTCATCCTGGTTTCCTTGGCAACTTAGAAACTTCCTGGTGTAAGGCAGTTGAAGGCATAACTCTGTCCTTCCCATGGAGCCTAGCAGAGTTATTTACATGTGGTTGGCTCTCAGCCAGTAAATTAAACTAAGCTGCAAGGATACTCAAGAACCCCCAAATAATTGCATCTTGTAAATACAAGCAGTGTGAGCATTTGGATCTTCCAAGGAGATGTTTTTCAACTGAGTCAAGATCCATTAATGAGTTATGAAATAAATTAGTGGTGATGAGAAGTATTAAAAATTTAAATGGAATAAATTTAAAAATATCAGAAACAGATCAAATGTAACAAGAATAGTATTGCTTCTGAAACTTTTGGTTTTATATATGTGTGTACATAGATACTGGATCATGATATCATTTTTCCTATTTTTTACTCTGGGTTGTGATCAAAATAACTTAAAAAACACTTCTTTTAGTTCTCTTGAGTTTCAAATGGACAAACAGACATAACTAAAGCATTGATTTTTCTCATAATGCTCAAAACACCAGGCTGAATTCTATATTATGTTTCATGGAAATGTTTAAAAAAAACAACAGGATTTATTTGCAAGTTTAATATTTTATCTTGAGCCAACCCAATAACTTACTGTGATTTCTCCACTAGCAGCCTACCCCTAAAAGGCTGTATGACATTGTGACTCTCCAAGCATACAAGAGGCACCTAGAATGCATGAAGTTCCACTGTGATATTAATGCATCTCATGAACAATGTCTCTTTTTAAACCATTTTCTGCTTTGATAAACAATGATAAAAAATGGAATACCAGGTTGCTGATAAATTTCTACTCGCAGAACTACCTTAATTACTATCAGGTCAGATCCCAGAAAGTGACAAGTCTAAAGTTTTAGTGATAAGTTAGCTTATTGATGACTTTATCTCTAGTCAATTAAAGAGCAGACTCCAGTCCAATACCATAATGCTAAAGTCACTTCTTTGTTTAATAATACAACCTATGGAGAAAGCCAATGACAGATTAAAACTGACTGGAAGCAAAGCTTTTATTCCATCCGTAGAGTCCCTTCTTAAATGTGCACCCACAGCCACTCTTAGGAGGAAGGCTGAAAATGCAATCAAACCTTTTAAATTCAAACAAAATGAGAGAGAGAGAGAGAGAGAGAGATGAAGTCAAAATTGTGGATTTTGTCATCAGAAATCCACTTACATCATAGGCATGTAGGATTTGCCTAAGGAAGTGTGTCCAAACCGCGGTCCAGGACGGCTTTGAATGCGGCCCAACGCAAATTCGTAAACTTTCTTAAAACATGACGAAAATTATGCACAGACCTTTTTCTTAGCTCATCAGCTATTGTTAGTATTGGTGTATTTTGTGTGTGGCCCAAGACAATTCTTCTTGTGTGGCCCAGGGAAGCCCAAAGGCCAAAGGTTGAACAGCCCTGGACTAAGGCAAATGGAGTTGCATGATGCCTGTGCGCTTAAACCTTTGATCAGCTTGATCAGCGCGTGCAACATGAGCCAGCAAATTACATATGGCCCGCAGGCCAGAGAGGCCTGTAGCCTCTTTTTGTACTGCCTGTGAACTAAGATTAGCTTTTATATTTTTAAAGGATTGTAAAAACAACAATAATAATAAAGACTATGCATTTATGTTTGTAAGAAGTAAGGTCTGATGGGACAATGGGTCTAAGTTGGTTGCTCCTGATGTCACTCCAGCCCCTTCCACCCTCTATCTATGACATAGGTCTGGGTGCTGATACAGGGATGGTTGGGGATGAGCACCCTCATGACATCCCCAGATGGAGCATGATGGTGACCATCATTGCCCCAGGCTGTCGTGCAATTTGCCTTCCTTCTTGGGTTGGTCATAATCTCCAGAAAACCTCTCTCATCCTCTTGTCTGGAGGGTGAGGCCCCAGCAGTCAGTGTCATTGGAGCCAAATGGAGAAAAGAGGGCCGAAGGCCTGAGCATTCAGGATGCCTTCATTTACTTGATTTCCCCATTTTCCACAAGGCACCCCCTGCCCTCAGTGTTCCAGGTCTGTCTTGTTAAGGGACCCTCCTCTCTGGAGTATGCCCACAGTGTCGGGGGAAGATGACTAGTTTTCTTCTTTTTCTTTTGAGAAAGTGGTAGAAGGGACATAACAGGTTGTAGTACTTTGTAATCGTGAAACTTGCTTTTAAATGTACATTTAAATACACATTTCTTCAGGATAGGCACAGTATAGTTCACCTACCTTTCTAACCCTCAAAATGTTTAACTATAGTGAATACTAGGACCAGAGTCTTCAGTGGAACCCACTGAGGAAAGGAGGCAAGCCAAGCCTAGTTACCAATTAGGAACATAAGATTTAAGCAGAAATTCTTTTTAATGTTTCAGTCTGCTCTTCGTTTGGAACATTTTTCCTGCTGTGTTACATACGCTGGACAGAAAAATGAAGACGTTATCAAAGTGGCAATGACTTTAATATTTTGTAAAAGGAAAATTAAAATTATCCCCTAAGGTATCATACAAATTGTTGATCTAAAAAAGCTGAGGAGTGAGCATGATGATGATGATGATGATGATGATAAATGAATTATGAAACACAGGGAGGAAGGTCATCAAAATTGTCCTTGAAATAAAAAAGAACAGAGGAAGGGAAGCAAGGCTGAGGTGTAGTAATGAACTACATAATGGACTCCAGGGAACAAAAGGTGTTACATGGCGAATCCCTAACACTCAGTAATAATGTGGTCTAAGGGCACGCCTGCGTTACATCACAAGTGAAGATGAATGTCACTGTGAAATGAAATGGCTCAGCCCTCTGAGAGCAGGACTCGGTCATAGGCATACAATGGGTATTTGATGTATTCGGATTGGAAAGCAATCCCTCACGTTTATTTAGTTTTATAAATCCATTCTGGTTGGCCATCCTGAGAGGATATCTATAATAAATATCAGAAATAAATGTGATTCATTTCATATCAAGATTCAGAATGTAGCCACATGGCTATCTGATTCCAGGCCAGTGGCTTAATCTTCCTACGCTTCAGTCCTGCTGTGTCCACATTGTAGACTGATCTGATGATAAAAGGCATCACAGTCGTTGGATGTCTCTGCCACCACTCCTAACTAGAATGCTATTGGGCAGTGACATCTTCACATCACTTGCTTCCAAATTGAACTTGATGACATACTCAGTATCCGGATAGGAAGATGGGAATGGGTGAGGCCAAAACATACTCTTTGATCATCCACCAGGTATACTGGATGGCAGCCTGGGGCAATGATGGCCACCACCATGCTCCATCCGGGGATGTCACAAGAGTGCTCAGCCCCAGCCATCCCTGCATCAGCACCTGGAACTATGCCATAGACAGAGGGTGGGAGGGGCTGGAGTGACACCAGGAGCAACCAGCTTAGCCCCCTTCCTGGGGAGGCGGCAGTGTTTGAGTCCCGCCTCCAGCCTCTGAGGCATGACCCGTTGTCCCATCAGACCTCACTTCTTACAAACACAAATGCAAAGATGAAAAGAGTAAGAATTTAGAAACAGCACCTGCAGGTCATTAGAGCCTAAGCATTGGGCCCTTCCGAATGCCCTGTCCTGTGCACCTGTGCTGGACCCCCACAGATGAAGCCAGCCCTGGTCCCTGGTCCCATGCTATATTAGTTTCTTCCCTTTACATTGGTTGGTTCCCAGCAGCATAAACGTCTGTAGTTCATCCTTTAAGAAAAAAATTCCTCCCTTAACATCATATTTAGCTTCAGCTACTGACTCATTTCTCTGCCTCTCTTTAGACCAAACTTCCGGAAAGAGTTGACTGCAGTTGCTGTATCTGTGTCCTCAGCTACCAAAGACTCCTCACTCCCTGGGGTCTGACTCACATCCCCACAATCCTACTGAGCTGCTTTGTCAGGATCATCAATGTCCTCCAGGTCACTGACCCCATAGGTAGGTCTCCCTTTATTCAACCACGCAGGAATGTTCTATGTAAGAGACTGCCCCCCCGTCTCTTAAAACACGCTTCTCTCTTAAATTTCAAGACAAACGGTTTTTTCTTCCTCATGGTTGTTCCTTCTCCATTCCCTTAGCTGAATCCTCTGCCTGACATGTAAATACTAGGGCTCCTTTCCTCTTTTGTTCCCACGTTTGCTGCCGAGGCAGACTCGTCCATCCCCATAGAATTAAAAATCCTGCCTTCATATCTCCAGTTCAGACTTTTCCACTCATCTCCGGCCACTCAGTCCCAACCTCCTACTTCCTATCACCATGCAGCAGTCCCACAGTTACTGCATGCATCCGAACCAGGACTCTTGGCTATGCCCAAACATGTCCCCAACCCTTCAGGGCCCCTCTTGCCCATCTCAGCAAAAGGTCACATCTAACGCCTCCAGCAAGAAATCTAGGATTCATTATTGAGTCTGTTCCTTTCCTCTTATCCCACATTCAAACCGTTAGCAACTTCAGTTATTCTATATTAAAAATGAGTGCTGAATAAACTCTCAGCTTTCTATCTCCACTGCCACTCGGTTAGCCCAGGCCCCACCATCTTTCACTTCAATGAATGATTGTCCTAGTTTTATCAGGTCACCGTTGTGCCCCCCGCCCCATTTCAGCTACTTAAATAAGTCATCTGCATAGCACTTACTGAAAATTTCAATTATAGATCTAGGATTCACTGATCAGAAAATCTCATCCCCCCTAAGAATAAAACTAGAGGAGAAAAGCAAAACCAACATTGGGTAGTTTTTATTTTTTATTTGCCAAGTAAGGATATTAAAACAGTGATGATTATGATAACGGTAGTAATAACATTTATTGAGCAATCCCCATGTGCTCAGCTCTATGCTAAACACTTTTTATGGTTAATCTCATTTTATTCCCAAAAAACTATGTGAGGCGGATACTGTTATTAGCCCGTTACCGATGAGGAAACTGGGGATCAGAGAGGTGAGTCACTTGTCTAAGTTCTCACTACGGACAAAAATACTGGCCATGCGCACAAGAAAGGATATAATCGTAGAATTAACATTTTTAATAGTTGTAGCTTTATGAGAAGCTTATGACATTGTCCTCCTTTGTCTCTTTTTACCCCAGACTCAGTAAAGCACAGCCATGGGCAGTGGTCCACAGGGGGTATCTGGGAACCCGTGATTGATTTAACCTCGCTGACACCGTGATGTTAGTTCAGGTTGAGGTCAGCTCTAGAGCGTATCACTTACGATCTATGGATGAAAAATCACTGAGCTGGCTCACTAACCCTTTATTATCCCAAAGGGCTAGCAGCAAGCAGTTGCCTGTGATACATGTGGGGTTTGGCAGGTCTTTTAAAGAATGTATTTGGAACTTCTCCCAAAAAGCAGCCTCCAAGGCCAACTGGTCGCATCAGTCTGCATGGTCAGCACTTCCCTTCAATGAAACATGGTGCCCCAGGGAGTCTGGGAGTTACTGACGTCCATTACTGGTGCCAAGACCAAGCAAGCAATGGGTACCAACGGCTTTTCTTCCTGCTGCCTGGACCCCAATTCATGAATTCACTCAGAAGTCAGAAATACACTGTTTATTTCTTTGAAAAAAATTGCAAAGGAGAACAGTGGGGCAGGATGGAAGGGGGACCAAGCCCCCCAGTTGTTGGATGTCCCTCAGTTGAATAAATGCCCCAAGTAGGAAATGAATTCTACCCAGTGAGTTACAGGTTGTACCTATTTAATTAAACCCAGTCTGTATGGCTCTTAAATAATATATATTATTACACAAAAATAATACATTTAATCCTTTAAAACCCTAGATTTTTTGGGCCAAGTATTTCCAAAGCAGGGTCAGAGAGGAGTGAATTCATTAAGCACCTACAGAGAACAAATATCAGTCTCTTTGCCCAGTCTCTCCGTCAAGGCTGGCGGGTACTGGATGGGGACCAGAAGGGCCCCAGGGCATGTCAGTGTCTGCAGGATGCTTTAAAGCAGGGGGTCGGCACAATATGACTCGCAGGCCAAACCCAACCTGCCACTTACTTTTGTATGGCTTGTAAGCTAAGAATGGCTTTTATATTTTTTAAAAGCTTGGGAAGAAAGAAAAAGCATTTTGTGACAAGTGAAAATGATGTGAAATTCAGATTTCAGTGTCCCTCAGTACAATGTTATTGGCACAGAGTCACATGCATTTGTTTCCTCATTCTCTGTGGCTGCTTTCGTGCTACAATAGCAGAGCTGAGTAGCTGTGACAGAGACTGTGTGAATAGCAAAACATAAAATATTTACTGTCTGGGCCAGTACAGAAAACAAAAGTATGCCAACCCTGCTTTAAATCATTCTCAGAAACAGCAAAAAATACAGGCTACTGAAGTAGAAAGCAAGGTTAATGTTACTTATTTTACTGTAAAAATGCCACCAGAAATGAAAGTTGTTCAAAAGGAAAAAATACAGCTTGTGCCAGTCTACTGAATTCAAAATCTACAACCATAAGTTTTACCGTCTTTTCACCACATAAACTGTGCTCAGTGCCCTATTTTAATGCAAATATTATTCCATCATTGGCGTTGTGTCTGTGTTTCCCAATGATATTTCCATTAATGGTCACATAGCAATGCACAGTTGGACTCATTGTGCATTTCATAGGGCCTGAATTGGTGAATTCATGGCTAACGGTTGCTGTAATTATTAACTTTAGCCCCGAAAAGCCATACAACAGATGCTGGAAGCCCTGAAGGCTTTCATTCTAATTCTCATTGAAGACTGTAGGCTTGGTGTACTGATTGCATTGTTTGAAGTTGAAGCTGGCTTACAGATTTAGTTTTTTAATCCAGGTAGTTTCCCAATTTTCCCATATCGATATTCACAGAATATTATGCACCACAAGATAGTAAATGGTTTTCCACAAAAATGGTTTCATTTTGAAATAAGTTTGAAAACTATCAGAAACCTGTGATTTCAATAGGACATTTCAGAGCCTTTAAAAGGCTAAGGAGCTTTGTGAATCTCCAAAGGCAGGATGTAAATTCTTAATTTGTTTAAGTAGATTCTCCTAAACATGTATTTCATAATTCACTGCTTAGGGAACATGCAAATCAGAAAGAAGCCCTAGCTCAGTGTTTGAGGGTGTCTTCTTGGCTGTCTACTTTGTTTCTTCCTGAGTCTTCCATCCCTTGGGATAGAAGAAAGAATGCCCTCACAAGTTCAAAGTGTCTGTTGCTGTGAACTGTTGAATCTGAGGTTATTTATGACAAATGCCATAGCTAAATGTTAAACCATTCATTCAAGATGACTTAGTTTTTTAAGGAGCCAATTCTCACTGGAGAGGTTTTCCTTTTACTTTCCCAATCATTTTAATGCAAAGTAGCAAATAATATAAGCAACACTACTCAAATTTCAGAGGGGAAAGTCTGAAATTCATTTGCCTTCCCAATTGTGTACAAAAATGGAGTGCATCAACATTAAAATAACAAAGGAGATTCTCAAAGTCCTTCATTGCTGGAATCAATTCAGTCACCTCCCACTTGTTTTGGATTGCAAATCTGTGGTTAATTTTTTTGGCCCAACATTTAGAAGGACCCATTGCCTCTGTCACCAAAAAAGATGTTGGGAAACTGGAAACAGTCACACATCCTAGGAGACAAGTGTTGCCAAATGAAAGTAGAACATTGAGTATTCAGCAAGTCCCAAGAATAATGCAATAATTGAGCTCTCTCTGCAAACTCAGGGCATGGATGAACTCTCTGTAGCAGCTTTTTAGCTTTTCTTAGCTGGAGTACTCTAGAAGAAAGTTGTTTTTTTTGTTGTTGTTGAACTAACCCAACTCTACCAACCTCTACTTCTTTTTCTATATGCTTGGAAACAAATACAGCTTATAATCATTGCAAGACCTTCTTCTGTTGTCCAGACCCCAAATTTAAACAAGTCCTCTTTCTCTTGTGATTAAATCATTTTTTTTCTAAATTAGTCTGAAAACCTCAATACCTGGACTTTTAAATGTTATTTTTAATAAAAACAAACAAGCCAAAAAACAAAACAAAACAAAAAACCCAAAAAAATCCAAATTAAACAGAACAAACAAAACCATTGCATTCAGATAGAGAAAATACAACAGATTAAAGGGAAAAAGTTATAAACATTGAAAACAAGTATCAATTCTTGTCTTTCAGAAAACATAAAATACCTTTCTGTGTTGTTCACTATTTCTCAGAGTATCATGGTAGTTAGGTATAAGGGGCAATCGTCACTGTCAGTAACAGAATTGTCACTGGACCTGTTGATCCAGTGTTATTAGTTAAATAGCTTTCAGGGTAAATCAGAAAAAGTGAAGTTCATTGATTTTTAGCTCAATGAATTCTTGAGTTTGATTTAAATGAAAATACAGTCACCCCAGGGGGCGGGGGGTGGGGGATGAAAGAGAAATGAAATGAGACTGTGCTTTTGTACAGTCAATAACTTGGCTTCTTTTTTCAGAGGGCTTTTTATATAGGTTTTCACCGAATCCATAAAATCTGCTATTCTGTTAATCCAGTTCCATTGATAGACCTGTGATTAGGCCATATTGACTATGACAGCAACAGAGTTGTGTTTAATCAATTTTGTTTCTTTCAGAAGTTGAAGTAGTTCAAAGCATTCATGCTAAGAGACTCTGATGCTCATAATTAATACGATCATTAGCATTAATTCAGTGGTAACTTTATGTGAGACACCTTGCTAAGTGTTTTAATTGTTTTATTTAATCCTCACAATGACCCAGTGAAATATACCCAATTATTACTTGCATTTTACATATGAAAGAACTGGGAAGGTTCAATAATTCACATGATAGAAGGTTGTTGTTTTTTCTTCCAAATGAATTCACTAATAAATATTTAAGCTTGGGGACTTTTCTCATGGCATTTCAAATCCCTCTACAATTAGTCAAATTGGCTTTACTGTTTTATGATGATTCATCAAGCCATGTCCCCTTTGATTTTTCTCACAGAAACACAAAGATTGCTAGTCCGTGGCACTGGCGAGATTTGAGCCTATGTATGTTTACCCCATATCAGAGCCCATGCTTTTAGCCCATTATGCTAGGTGGTTCCCCATTACTAAAACACTAAACATAAGTAGGTAGAAGACAGTCTGGAAGTTCCTAAAAATAATAAAGAATTACCATATGATCTAGCAATTCCACTTCTAAGTATATATATCTAAAATAATTGAGAACAGGGACTCAAACAAGATATGTGTTCACCAATGTTCACAGCAGTATTATTCACAACAGTCAAAAGGTGGAAAGCATCAAATGTCTATCAGGGGATGAAAGAATAAACAAAATGTGGTATGAACATGCAATGGAATATTATTCAGTCTTGAAAAGGAAATTCTGAAGCATGCTGCAATACGAATGGACCTTGAAAACATTTTGCTAAATGAAATAAGCCAAACACAAAAGAAGAAATATTACATGATTCCACTTACATAAAGTAACTAGAATTGTCAAAATCATAGAGACAGACAATAGAGTGGTGGTTGCCAGGCCCTTGGAGGGGGAATTATTGTTCAATGGAGACACAGTTTTAGTTTGGGATGAAAAAATTCTAGATGGTGGTGATGGTTGCCCAAAACTGTGAATATTGTTAATGCCACTGAACTGTAAACTTAAGAATGGTTAAAATGGTACATTTTGTTATGTATACTTTACCACAGTGAATACAAAGTAATTGGGACTTAGGTTTGCACTGAAATATAAAGGCTAGCGCTACAAAACAAAATAATAGTATAATTTGAGATGTATTTTGTAAAAGTTGACTTAATGTTAATCAAATAAGTAAACCATACTCTGTTCAACTGCACTATCAATCTTATTCTTTGTTTTCACTGAGCAAAGATCAACGTAAGTAACAAAAAATAATTCTTTCAATATCCATATCGGAAAAATACAAAATATAAAGTTTCAGGATGAATTCTATCTAGCAAGAACAGCTTATCTCAAGGGACATCCAATAACATCTTATCTTATTCCTTAATTACTTTCAAAGTAAACCAAAAAACTTTTCCATGAGCGAGAAATCTTGAAATATTACTTGGGAAAATTGGTTTGAATTTTCTTCTCAAATCTATATAGTGGGAACAGTAAACATTTTGAAGGAATACTTTTTCATCACATGTTGGGATTCTTTTCAACAATACTTTTAAAGTAATCAAATTGGCTCATTTTAGTGCCCTAAATTCTGGCCTGACTTGATTATTTATACTAAAATGTGGAGATCAAGCATAATGTTCTTTGATTAGTCAGTGCTTTTTTCTTTGTTGTTTTTGTTTCTTGGTCAGAAGCTTCACAGCCATCAAATAAAATTCTACTGTGTGATCAATCCCAAGCTATCAAAGGAGCCAAATCAATTTATAGGATTTACTGATTAAAAATGATGTATAGTCCCTTTTCATAATATACAGACTCATACTCATCAGTATGAGTATGAGAAAGACAACTATTCATTCCCAATTTTGTCATTGTTTTGATTTTGAACTTGCTTTTCCCTGTGCTTGAACTATTATTCTCATGTCATTACATGACTGGCTTCTACTCATCTTTCAGGCTTCCACACAAATGTCATCTTCTTAGAGAGGCCAACCCCAACTATACCTTATCTAACATGGCCTCTACCATCACCCTGTCTGTCACTCAGAGTCATTTCCTTGGTGCCACTTCACTATCTAAAGTTACCTGGATTTGCTTGCTTGTCTGTTGTTTGCCTTCCACCATTAGAACATGGGCTCCGTACAGTCCATCCTATTTGCTACTCTGTGCCTCCTGTCTGGCAGAGTGACAGGCTCATAGCAGGATTTGCTCTTCTGCTTCTGCCTTGCAGCGGTGTGTATAAATGACCCCAGAGCCTTGCCCCTGGGAAGCACAGATGTACTGCTTTGCTCAGCTCTTCTCTGTAGGCGTGCTGCAGTGGGCTCATCTCACTGGGCTGGGGGGCTGGACAACACAAAGGTGGCAGACTAGTGGGTGTTAAGGAGTACTTGCTTGCTTCTTAAATGCAACGCTACTCCAATCTAGTTTTTCCAGAATTCTTCGAGGGTACTTACAAAGTGGGGCCTTATTTCCCATTTGCCTTGGCTCTGTAACTTCCTTAGGTGGGCACCCCATGAGAAGAAGGGCTGGCTGAATTCAGGAAGATTTCAATATGTTTTTCCTGTGTTTTCTCATTATACTGCTATCCTAATACCTTCAAATGACACATAACGTATGCTTAGCAAGTTACAAGCGTGGAGCTGGCCTCTTCTTTCCTACTGTTTTCTGAGGACCGGCATTATGAAAGCATCAGCTCTGAATCCATAGGCAGCATAGTGAACCAGCCAAAAGATATCCAAGTGTACTTCCCATTGTAGAGATGAAAAAAGCCAAGTAACACCCCTCGTTTCTAGATCCTTGCCTTTATTACTCGATAAAGCAGAGCAAGACAACAGAAATGAAGAGTGGGGGAAACGTTTTCTGAAGACCCTTTGCTAACTGTGTAATTTCAGGGTTCCTGCACGGTATTTTGTGTAGGTCGTAATGATATGCCTGTGAAGTAATAGTGAGTAGCTGGGAACAAGGCATCCTGAGCAGGGAGATGTCTTGTTTCTGAAAAGGTCCATCCACAGACTCAAAAACTAAGACAGTAGGCTTCTAGTCATCCCAGCAACCATGGCAAACAGCTAATTCTCCCCTTCTTGGGTAACAAAGCAGAACTTATTTGTAGACTGTCCATGGCCACATAACGAACTAAATTTCCCAGTCTCCCTTGAACTAGGTGTGTACACATAAGTGACAAGCTATGCGACCAGATCATGTGCTTAAAAGGAGAGGGCCCGGCCTCTCCTCCGCCTGCCCACTGGCTGTAATTGTGAAGGGGTGCTGAGCCATCCTAAGACGCCAGGGCGAGAGTAACATCTGGGGGTGAAAGGAGAAGGACAGAAGCCAGCTTGTTGGAGCCAGAGTTCCTAACCCTTCGGAGCCACGTGTCTCTTTATGAGTTACTTATGCCTAGATTGTTACATGGGGAAGAAAACTGTGAGATGAAAAATACGTGCATCTTGCATGAGCCATGGTTATTTGCAGTTTCTGTGCCAGCAATCACACTTACATGTAATTCAATCAGCTTTCCTTGATGATTTAGATGCTACTTCATCATTTTTGCAAAGTGGCTTTAGGATCTCAAAGATCTTCAAGGTTAGCCTATCATAGCCTCACTTTATTGATGAGGAATCTGAAGATAGAGGGAATAAACAAACTCCCAAGCCTCACAGGGGGTTGGTAGCAGGACGGGTGCTTATATCTCCAGAATTTTAGCTCGTTCTTTTCTGTTGTGGTCTCATTAGCAGAATTCCCTGGAAATGACTCTGGGGGCTCCCTGTGGGAGGCCTGGACAACTTCCTAGCTGGGACTTGGGGCCTTCTTCTTCCCAGACAACCTATCAGCAGCTGCTACCCTGCATATACTGACAAGGCTGCTCAGATGCCCCCTGTAGGAAGGAAGAGTGACCAGGGTAGGCCCATGCCTGCTTCCAGCATGTCTCCCCGTGGGATGATGGGAGAATCAGGACCCATGCCCTCACTTCTTCCCTTGCTGAGCCTGGCCTTGAAAGTTTCCCTTTTCTCCAACAACTCTGATGGTTCTTTCTGTGACCTAGCATTGTGGCATCTGTCTAGGACCCTGGGACATAGCATTTAGATGCTCAGAGGGCACCTACTTGCATGACTTCATTCTATCATGCCATAAGGACCCATTATCATTCACATGCAACTTGATAATATAAGACATTTTCTAGAACAACTAGCAGTAGAGGTCCTCGTAACTTCAGCTGTCAAAGGAATAGTACAGAGAACAAAAAATTATTTAATTTCAAGGTCTTCCGTCAGCCAGGTGCCCAGCCACAGCTCCCTTTGGACAAAGGGCATTGGTACAGTCATGAGTAAGCACATGACTCACAGTTTCGTAGAAAGTGGAAGGTACAATCCAGCTACTAGCATCCAAGGGCCTCGGGCTTACCCTTGCTGTTCTACCTCCTCCCCCTCCTTCCCTGCCCCACAGGTCTCACACTGCAATCTTATAATACTTAGGAAACGAAAAGCTTGTATTTGAATTCTGCAAAATTCTCTATTTTAAACACAACCATCACACATGCCTTACCATCCTCATTTTCATCGAACACCGGGGGTTTGCTTGAAGCGTTGGCTCCCATGGTCGTCTGCGGAGACCCGGACCCTCCAGTTACATCATCCTGGCAGAAATATTCATCTTCGCTCAGAAGAGGTCGGGAAGCCTTAGCTAGATATCAAGGAGAGAAAATGAAACGGTAGCCTTGTAAGATCTTACCCATGGCGTTCCGTAGGTAGCCTGAGTATAGACTGTGGCCAAAATGTTCATTCGTACCACTACAGGAGGGTTTTTTTGTGCTTGAAAATGATAATTTTAGCAATAATAGAGAACATCAAGCCTCTGGGAGAACCCACTACTTGGCCTCATTAGTGGTAGACCAAGAAGGAGAAAAACAAAATACAATGGACTCTCAGTTAACTGGCACCCACGGGGATTGGCAGATGCCGGATAAATGTAAGTAGACTCTCCATTAACCGAACCCAAGCCACCGGCACTCAGTGTTGCCGGTGGCTTGAGTTACGGTTAATGGGGAGTCTACTGTATTTTTCTAAATATGAAAAGTTTAAAATGAGGTCAGCGGTGCTTTAACAACTACAAATCAAAAATAATATTTTATTGCAACTCTCCATATTTTTGAAAAAATATGTTGATTTTTAAACTTTTTTGATGTTTAATCAATCACTCTAATTTTTTTTTTAATTATAAAACTATGGGGGCTGTCCAGAAAGTATTCAGCCATGTAATATGAAAGATAGAGGCATTTATGGCTGGATTTTCTTCCAAACAGCCCTCATGTATTCACTATCTCTTTATTCCTTCCCTAGGAGGTCCTATAATATAAAAGAAACAAGGTCTGGGTGTGGGCTTTCCTACCCCAGCAAGTTGCTAAACTTCATTAAATGCTTTTCTTTTTTTCTTCTCCTGAACTTGAAGGTGATAATGGTCCTTAACCACAAAGGCAAATGAAATGTTATTTAATGAGATAATATATAAAGTATTTTCACTGCATAAGTGCTCAATGATTGTTAGCTACCCCGAAGCTCAAGTTAAATGATGTATCGGAGAGCTAAAAAGCCCTGAAAAATATAACCATTGATGGCTTTTTTACATTTTTAAACATAACTGTAAAGAATTCTACTTGCCCTGAAATTGGTAAGGCGACATCCAGAGTTCTGGCTCTAAACTGACACTGTTAATGGCTTTGACCAGCTATTGAGCATGTCTCCTCTATAATGGGGGAAACAACAGTGCTTTCCTCAGGAACCCCAAGCTCAGATGCTAGCAAGAGCCAGGCGGAAATGCAAATTAGTGAACCGGACCAGGTAGAAGACATTAGTCCCTGGTGGGGACACTGGTGACCTGGAGAATCCATCTGAAAGAGGTCTCTGCTCTCAAATCTAAGAGATTGTAGCCAAGTAGAAACATGGGCCCAGGGGCCAGATCTTCAAATCTACCAAACACAGGTAAAGATCCAGATTTTACACAAAATATTTAAAAATTTATTCTAGCTTTATGAGGGCTGTCTAGAAAAAATCCAGCCATAAGTGCCTCTATTTTTCATAGTACATGGCTGGATACTTTTCGGACAGGCCTATAGCCTGAGCTAGTCTCACGCGTGGAACAAAAACCACTCACGCATATAGTTAATGAGACAATGTGTGAAAGGCAACCAGCAACATGCCTGGCACATAATATGCAAATAATATATGTTAGCTACTGCTGTTTTTAATCATAGTGGTATTTTCTTATCATGTTCTGTTTTTTTTTCACTTGACACCTGTTGACTGATTTCCTCTTGGACTTTTCTCACATGAAGGAAATACAGGTTAGAGGCATCGCTGGACAAAGTGTCCCAAGGGAACCTGGCCTGAGGATGCTTTTGAAAAAGAACTTGAGAAGTCCCTAAACAGGCTGAGAAGAAAAGCTTATTTTCCGGTTAGGAAATACGTAAGTAAAGCCTTCATTTGGAAGGCAGACTCATTAAGGAAATGCTACTTTTCATGCTAAAAACCAACTGCTGGCAAAGTGCCTTATGAACTTTAAAAAGAATCATTAAATAGAGGGCAAAGAAAGTTGGCAATCAGGAAGCCACCAAATAAATGGTATGGGAGAGGGGCGGGGAGGGCAGGTGGTACCAGGTGGAGGAAGCCCCAGGGGTATTGTTGAGACCAGGAAGCTGGAAGTCGACTGTCTGTCCAGGTTAAAGAAAACAAAGGGCTTTTAATTCCGGCGGAAAAGCGAGTAGAAGGAAGCAAGTGGAATGGCCTCGTGTTTCTTTCACTGTGGGCTGGGGAGAAGCGAGTGGGGTGCCCTTGTTCTATTACTGCATTTAGAGTCCAGAACAAGGGGGAACTAGTGTAAGGGCTGAACCACAAATGACATGAGAGAGGACTGGTCCTGAGGGAACATTGATCTTAAGGAATTGTGATAGCTAACACAGCACACTGGGGCTCCATTCTCTTTCACTTTGTACGCAAAGCTCGGTACACAAAGTTTTCACACCACACCCCAAGCCTGTCAATCTTATATATTTTCTTCACACCTCCAGTTTCTCTCAAGTAGCCCGTCTTCCTGCAATGTAAGATGCACCGAGCATTGACCTTGCAAGTTGTCAAATCAGAAGGAGAGAGAGGAATATTACCAAAATTTGCCGCATTTCAGAATTTCTTTCTCATGTCCAATTTTGTTCACCAGAAAAGCCAGTGGCTTTTGGCAGGAAGAAACTGCAAAACTGCTTTTGTGTGAGTTTTGGGGAGAGGATGGTGAATGAAATTAGTGGGTCAGGTAGGGGGCTGCTCCATTGCACCTAACACACCCGATATAGTTTAGAATTGTCTTTCTCTTCTCCTCATGTGGATAATCAAATTAGCCAACTTTCCCCCACATTTCAAAAGAAATTAACCTTTCTCTGCTAGGAAAACAGAGACACAGCTTTTTGGTTCTGCTGAATGGGGTCCAGAAGAGCCAACCATGGGGCTCTTCTCCCAAACTGTACCCTTCCTGACTGCCTGCTATACGGAGTCGGCGGTGTAACATCAGCATCATTTCAGGGGGTCAAGAGGACAGTCACCACCATGGAAATGAACATCCTAAACATAGAAAATATGAGAGAAAGAATCTTGTGTCTTACAGGAACACAGAGGACCTAGCCAATTAGCAGAGTATTTACTGCAGACTCCTCTAATGACAACATGTGAACTTTGGCCTGTGCTTTGGGGGCTGTCAAGCTTTTCTAAGCACCTCAGGTGCCTAGGTAAAGAGGCTTCATCTTCAGGAATCGAAGGACCTAAGTTGTGATGCAAGAAAACTGCAGCTTCTGACAGAATAGCTTATGTTTCATTGCACCAGCAAGTGCATAGGTGTAAATTTTGTGTACATTCGAAAAAACAGAACTTCTTAAACTGAGAAGTATTTAGAAACATAGGGAAGAAAAAAATAGGGAAAACACACAAGTTAACACTCTCAGTTATTTATATTTCGTCATCTTTGCTGCATCCTTTTTATGTATTCAATATTTTAGGGAAACCTTATTTCCACCTTTCCCCTCATTCCCAATTCATTCCCTTTTCATACTTCCCAAAGACAACCCCATTCATAAATCTGGGATATAGTTTACAGTCCACTTTCTCCAATTTTACAGCGTGATGCGTTTTACAGCAAGTCCCATCCTGGAGGAGGTATATGTTGCATCTTACTGGGATCATTTATCATTATACTTTGCGATCTAGGCATGCAAATTTCCGCAGCTCGGATTTCTGCCTTTTAAGCGCTGCATAGCTGTCCGTTGTGCGAATACACCGCATTTTATTTACTTGCATAACGTATTCAGATTCTTCAGCTTTGGTGGGGAAGAATCCTCGTGGGCATGCAGCCAACGATCAGGAGCAGTTTTTGCTTGTTTAGAAGCCAGGTAGGAGAAACAAGCAGAAACACCTCCAGCACTTACCGACCCAGCAAATATTTCTGGAAGTCTGTGTGTGTCTGGACCTGAGTCAGTGGGAAGCTGGGGGACGAGGGGGTACAGGACAGCTAGGATCAGCCCCCAGCCCTATCCGGTTGTGGTGGGTTGTCGTGACCACCTGCCTTTGTCTTAGTTCTCGTCCCCTTTAACTTCCTAGCTGCCCAACCGTGCCCTTAGTATACTGGTTTATTTAAAAGAAAAAAAAAATCTAGGCCACCACTCACCTAGATCTTGTTTCTGTCTTCACGCCTTAAAAGAAGCTCCAACTGGCGCTTCCATCGGGGGAGCGGGAGCAAACAGAGGGAACTCCCCGAAACGCGGAGAGAGCAAGCCAAGGCACCTGCCTGCTGGGCGCAGGGGCGGCCGCGAGCACGGGGCGGGCGGGCACCTGCGGCTGCCGAGGGGTCCAAGCGCCGCCGGCAGCTGCTCCTGGAGGAGCCGCTCCGCGGGCGTGAGCCGCAGCGCGCTGGCGGGCTGGTGCCCCCTCCCGCAGAAGCAGTGGGCAGTCGCCTGGGGTCGTTGCGTCGCCCGGGGAAGCGCTGGGAGGGGGGACAGCGCTGCGTGCGCGGCCGGGAGCTGGTGGCAGAGATCCCGCGGTGCGCGGGCACAGTCCGGAACCGCCGGGGCACAGAACGCGCTCCCCCTTCCCGGACCGAGGCCCAGTTCCCCTGCAGTGACCCCCGCACCTGCCCCTCCAAGATACCGTATTCAGGTGGCGCCACGGAGGAGGGGGCGCGTGGGGGTGGCGGGTACGAACCTGCAGGACTGAGACGGAGAAAGGCGAGATTTCCCGTAAGACTGAAGGGTATTGCGGGGAGCTCCAAGGGACGGTCCAGAGTTTTATAGGTCCTGACAGGAAGGGTCATTTAACAATTACATTCTCGCAGATTTCCCCATTCTACCGCTGGGGAAATCGAGGCACAAAGAAGGAAAATACTTGCTCGTGTAACAACGGAGAGGGCCTTTTCTGGCCCGAGGTCCCCGGGCTCCCAGCCCCCATTTACCCCATGCGTCTTTGGGGGCCGGGCCTCCTTGGAAGTCTCTGCGTTCTCTCCCATGCCAGCTCCCTGTACTTCCCTTTGTAGTAACCTGCACGATTGAAATCACTTCTTACTAGTATTTTCCCTGAAACTGGAGTCACACACGCTTACATCATTGGCGAACAGGCACACAGGTTGTTTGCTGAAATGATGTTGGAGGGGTGGGGTGGGGACAGCTTCTCTGCATCCCCAGTGTGTCCCTGCCCTGGAGAAATGCCAGCTCAGTGTTGCCAACTATTCAGATTTAAAAAGAAAAGCTGGAAATGAGAAGGGCTGTGTGAAATCTCCCATTATTTTTGAACACTGGCAAGTTTTTAAAACACGCTACGAACTGTTGGCTGGACAAGATGCGTCTGTGGCCGCAATGCCTTTGTCAGACTGCCACTTTTTGATCTATACAGATGTAAAGTCCCCCTGAGCGCAGGAACCATGTTGGCTTTGCTCTCCATGTTCAGTATCAGCTCCTGCAATGGTGTCTGATGCATCTTAAATATCTGCTGAAACTGTTGAAGACGTCAGTGGTCACCTTATGGTCAAGAGCCCCATAATGTACTCATTACACATATTCCAGAGTAATTCTGTTACATTATGACCTAATCCCTTTCCTCCTCTTTCTCTTACTTCAGCCACCGGTGACATTCTTACAACTGAGAATAACCTTGAACTTCAACTAACGCAATCTCTCATTTTTGCATTTAGGGTCCTGAGGAATGGGTTTGCCCAAAGCCACACAGTGAGTGGGTGGCAGAACTCTGCAGACACTTAGCGTTATGTTGGCAACTCCTGTCTGCAAGAGGGTCAGATGATATGAATGAACATATACTGTGTAATTTAGTCAAGTTCCCAGAAAGGGCCACCAAGTTCAGATAAAACATTTTTCAGAAATTTATTGTGAGGTGAAGATATTCTTTTTAAGGTAAAAGTCAGGCACCTGGCAGAAAATACATCGTTTTGTATAACATCTGGTGGTTCACAAAACACTTGATTATGTTTATGGCACTGGAGATGCACTACGAATTTGTGGGACCTGTGTTATCTCCCAGCTCCCCCCCGGAGATAATGATGTCCATTTTATCACTGAGAAAACTAAATGGCAGAGTGGGTGAGACTAGAACTGCAGTCTCTGGGATTATTTTCATTTTAGTCCCCTGGTTAACATAAAGGGCGTTGGAGTCAGGCCATCTTTCATCCAGATGTCTGTTGCACCACTTAATATCTCCGAGATGTTGGCCAAGTTACTGATAAAGGCCCCGAGTCTCAGTTTCCAACTGAGGGGATAATGGTCATTCTGACCAGCTATGGTTGATGGCAAATTAAATGAGATAATGTGTATAATAATGCACTTAGCATGGTGCTGGGCAGCATGGAGTAAAACACTCAGAAACTGTCAACTGTTATGGTTGTCATATTAATGAGCAGGCTACCAGGCTCTGCCCCAGGACTTCTCAGAGCTGTCCTATAAATCCTTCTGTTGCTATAGTCACTGTCACTAAAAATAAAACCACTAATCAGTCCTAATGTATTTAGTCATGGGTTTTATGGAACAGTAGTGATTCTTCTGACTGTATCATATGCAGTCTGTGAAAAGCAGGCCTGTTTCAAAGAGCTGATTATGTTTTAATCTTTGATTTATTCGGTTGCTTATGTTTCCCTCGTCAGTTGTCTTACACATAGCTCTAGGAGAACTCCGAGGTGCCGGCCACAGCATTGTTGCTGGGGAGACTAACCAGGTTAGATACTTAGGACGATCTCTGGAGCCCCCCAGTGGAGAAGAGAATGAAGTGGAAGGTTACCCAGCGAGGGAGTCTTGTCCAGATAGATAGCTAGATTTTTTTTTCAATCATGGTTTATAATATGAACATTAATATCATAGCAATCTAGCCGTGCCCATTCGTGGCTTGAAGATGTCCCCTGGGTTCCGCCACATTTAGGATAAAGTGACAGTCTCTGCTCTAGCTGACAGGCCTTATACTGTCTATTCCTTGCCGATTTGTCCAACTTCATCTGGGATCTGTGTTCCTCTTCTCACTGCGCACCAGCCACACAGGCTTTCTGCTCTTTGCCCTTCATGCTGACCTTGCCCCTACCCCGGGACATTTGAATGGCTCTTCTTTATCCAGGGTCGTGGTTCCAGACTCATCATGCAGCTGTCAGCTCAGAGAGACGTTTCCGCGACTCCGTACCTGAAGTTCTTTCCCCACCACTTCCTCCGTTCTCCACTGCGCGCTCGTCTCTTCCCTCTTATCACTTATCATGAACGATTACTAATTTGCTGATGTCACTTCTTTGCTGTGTTTCCCACCATGGAATCCAGACTTTGCGAGGGCAGGAATGGCAGCTCTGTATATTCAGTGGTGAGCCAGTGTTTGGTACATAGGAGGTGTTTAACTAGATAAACGAATGCTTACTGTTGCCAGCATTTTCTTTGTTTCTTAGTCCAGGGGGGAAAATGCAAAGAAAACATATGACACCTCAAAGCAGTAACCATTCCCATGACATAAATGGCCCTTTATTGGGCTGTTTTAAGGGGGCGAGGGGAAGATAGGTAAGAAGTGACGGTCGGATGTGAGGATTTTGTGGTGTGGGTAAAAACAGTGATTACAGCTTCAGATTGGTAGACACCCAAGTGGGAGTCCCTGAAAAGTATTGGCTGAGTCAGTTAGCTCCACTCGAAGGAACTCGAAACTTTAGTAACATTTGATCAGTGTCTTAAAGGATGAATGGTGGAGGGTCACTAGACAGAGAACAGGGCATTCCAGACTGGGAGGCTGGAGGCCTACAAAAGCATAATATTTGGGGAGAAATATAAAAAATTTATATAGAGTATAAGGAGTATAGTTAGTGGGGGAGAGAGAGAGAAAGAGAGAGAGAGAGAGAGATTTGAAGAACCAAATACACTATGGAAAACAGCTTGGAGTTTAAACATAACAGCAATGGGGGCTCTCAGATGTGTAAGGAGGCAAAATGGACCTATTAGAGTTGAGTTTTAGTAAGAGCACTGCCCTCTCCACACAAGACCAAGCTTTATTTTCTCTTGGTCTGATATGCAAATTATTCTCAGGTACTAAAAAGATGATGAGCTATGTCTTATAAGATAAGAAAGTTCTCCTTAGTCGTAAAATAAATAATCAGATCCTAGCACAATGGTTTGTATTCAGTAACACGTACCATGCTGTCTTCACCACTCTGCCCGTGAGTGTGACAGTTTAATTGAGAGAGCGGGAAACAACATGACATAATGGGAACATTTCATTGCCAGAATCCAAAATAAAAGAGAGAAATGGTATCACATCATTTGTCACACATTTACTAGAAAATCAACTGAAAAAGAGCAAGAGAAGAAAAATGGGTCTGACTTAAAACATAGGAGAAATGGGCATTTCTGTTGCCCACTGCATCACATAGACCCATGGTGCTCATTCATTCCACAGCATTCATTGAGAGGTGAGTAATTTCATTGCTCTCCAGAAAACGTGCACAGTAGAGCCCTGTTGTTGAAAAAAAAATGTTGTTGGCATTAGGCAGACCTGGATTTGTTTCCTGATTCCACCACCTCAAGCTTGCCCTTGTGCAAGTCATTTAGACTCAGAATCTTTATTTCTTGACCTGTATAATATGAATACTAGCAGTACCTACTCCCAGGGAGTGCTGTGATGATTAAATGAGATAATGCAGGAAAGCATTTAGTACAAGCATGGTATAGAGAGGTAACTACCAATTGTGTTAATATTATTAAACTGAACATCTCTTTTTTTGTGCGAAAAGTATGAAAAAATGCCCATCTCACTGCACCCTCATCAGCATTGACTCTTTTGAAAGATCATTGCTAAGATACGGTTACAACACTGGACAAGATAGATACTTTATTAAGGAGCTCATGATCTTCTGAAAATTCAGGGAAGTTTGTTGGCAATTTTAATACAGGGTGACGGGGCCATAATAATAGAAGTCAGGGTGCTCTGTGAGCACATAAATGAAATACACAGTCTCATCTGGAGGTGTCAGCAAAGGTGTCACAGAAGTATCCAAGCTCAGTTCGAATGTAGAATACAGGTTGGTTGTGCAAAGACAGGGGGTGGGGGGAGAGTGTTCCTGCTCGAAGGAGCCGCACGTGTGAAGTTGTGTAGCCGAAAAAGATCAGGCCGGGGGACATTAGTGTGGCCAGGTTGTGACGGAGGAAGGCACTGTGTACAGAGGAAACAGCAAGTGTCATATCCTGGAGGAGACAGAGGCAGTGGGTACCCGTGTCACTTTATCTAATCTGCATGACAAACCCATTAATTATGTGGTGCTATTTCAGAATAGAAAATAGAAACTCATATGGTGTAGGCGAATTTGCCAAACTCCCAGCTCTGGTTTACTGCAAGTCAATATCCTTTTTATTATACTGTGGGCTTCCTCCGTGTATGGTGTGTATATGTGTGTGTGTGCTGTGTGTGTATGTGATGCAATTCTAATCCCTTCTTCTATACAATAAATATAATGATTAAAAACACAATCTTAAAAAGAAAATATTCCCATGAAGTTGTTTTAGAGCCAGCAGATTTAGAGCTGGCTTGTCTGATGTCAGCTGCTCATATTGTTCGACCAAATGATCTATGAATGACAGCTCAAAATCTATCAATAATGTCTTAAACAGTTTCTGCATGAAGAAATCAGCTACATCTTGACTTTGTTCTGTACATCATTAGTTTGCACCTCCCACTTAGGAGAGCTCAGATAAAGTTGTAAAAGTGAGGATAGGGAGTGATATCACCTATAAACAATTTTGATTGACCCCTTAGGTCACTGGTTCCCTCCCCAAGTCTTTACTCTCAGTACATGTGCATGTATACACATGCGCATGCACACACACACACACACACACACACACACTCACACTCACACTCACTAACTACATAGGCACTTATTGCATATCCAGAAGCATGTAAGAAGAGCAAAGAGTAGACTTGATATTGACCTAGATAGCATAGCAAACTATTAAGTACTCACTTCCCATTTCCCCTCTCCTTCCTTTTGCTGAGTGCTGTTTGTTCACAGGGATGCCTTTGCAGGGAGCTGGCCTTGAATATGACCCAGAAGTGAAGGGAGAATGATATGGAGATGTGCTCTGACAAAGGAAAATACATCTGATGAAATTGTATTTATTTTTTAATTGCCTAGGGAGATACTTTAAAAATCTGTGAGTGTGTGTGCACTTATTTATTTCATGTTTGGGATGAATATTAAGTTTCATTGAATTTATATTTATATATATTATATATATATTATATATATATACACATATACATATACATATATGTATATACACATATACATATACATATATATATATATTTTTTTTTTTGTCCTGGATCTTCTTATTGAATAAAGTTCTGGGGCTAGTGGTTTTCTTTTTTCCCTAAAAATATTGCCCTGTTTAGGTACAAATTATTTCTCAGTCTAGTCTCTCTGTGCTGTAATTAGAGATATTTTCTCCTAGGCTTGCTGCAAATTTTTCTACTTTTGAAGGCTGTTTCATTGAAAAATTTAGAAAAGGCAAATACAAAATAATTCAGGGTATGGGTCAAACCAGGAAATTGTGAAATATCTTCAAGTGCCCATGAAATTAAGGGTGAAATGCTATCCTTTGCTCCTCGCCAAGCACATCCCCATTCAGTGCACATCCGAGCTTTCTAAAACTCTTCAATCCATCATTTTGTACATTCCCGGGTATGGAAGTGACTTACATTTTAATGGATTATAATACTGAGCTATAAAATAAAAAAGAATTGTGCTTTTTCTTTTTCTGTATCCCAAAGTAACCCAAATCTTCTAAATACTAGTTAAATTCATGAAGTATTCTTTCAGAATCAAAATTTTGTTCCACAAACCCTGCTGTTGTGCTATTGGTTATATAAAGTCCTTTTAAATGTACTTTATCTTTATTTTAGGGTGCCCATCCTTTGGCAATTGTTTTTAATAGTTTGGCTTCTATAGGAAATGGCTCAGGACCTAAGGATTGGTGGTAAAGATCTAGCATTTTGAAAGTAGCATCTTAGCAGGACCAAAGGAAGCTGAATTACTAAAGCGATTTCAATGTATTTGTCATAGTCAAAGAGCCATTTTTTCAAAAAGTGTCTATAAATTGTTCAGATCAGCATGACACAGCTCATAATGACTTATTTTAAGAAAATTACAAATGTGCAGCACTGTCCTTGGATGTACTTAAAGTCCACATGGTTTTAGTGACAGTCCAAGAAAGAGTCTTCTTATCCTTGGTGGTGTCCCCCTTATTCTAAGTAGCTAATGATGATGATGATGATGATGTGATGATGATAATGATGGAGATGTAAAAATAGACGAAAATTCCCATTAATAATAACAAATATTTAGTGTTTTTTATGTGCCAGGCACTAAGCCCACTTTATTTACACCTTCTGGTTCAATGCTAATACCAATTTTCAGTCAAGAGTACTGGGGCTTGAAGAAGTCAAATAGTTAGCCCAGTGTCACACGATAGAAGCCCAAGTCATCTGACATCAAGGTCTGGGCCTGTCACCACTGCAGAATTCTTCCCCCCGTATGACATTCCCAAGTCTGTAATTAGGATAGTAGAATTCACTTGTCATCTGAAACACTCTTCGGGTTTAGCTTGGCACCTGTGAAGATGTCCTTAGCCCATACCTGGTTTCTCATTTTCTATTTGTGAAACAAAGGGGTTGCCCTGTGTAGTTTCCACGGTCCCTTTTACTGCTGCTGTCCTATAACCATGGAGCATGTTTTAAGACCTAAGCGTAGGGTGACCAACCCTCTCTCTTTGCCTGGGACTGAAAGGGTTCAAGACTAACATCAGGACAGTCCAGGACAGTCTAGGACACACCTGGACTGTTGGTCACTTACCACCACACCTCATACATTAACCTCATTATTTGGGGCACAACCCTTTATTGGAGAGTTCCTTCAATTCCTTGGACGGGGATTTCCTGTGTTTTGGATACACTTGAAGAAATGGAGCATAGCTTAGGTTATTAGAAGGTACCTGGGGCATGCTCGTCCCTCCCCTTGCATGTCATGCTCAGGTTGTTGGGAGAGCTTCACCTTCCTTTCATTTCAAAATAGTGGGCTGGTTTGTCCTGTCACATTTGCTTTTGCATTGATACTTGAGGAATGCATGTTGACAAGATTACAATAGTTGTAACCCATTTGAAATGATCTCCACTGATGAAGGCGAATGGTTATGTAGTGACGATAACTTAGTTTTGCTGAGCACCTACACGTTAAAAGGCACTTCACATACACCAACTGAATTTCAACAGCATGATTCTAGGTCGCAGTTACTGTCCACATGCTCAGGACAAGGAACTTGAGACTTAGAGAAGTTAAGTAACTTACTGAAGTTAACTCACTCCAAAATGGGATTTGAACCCTGTTGCCCCTAAATTCGGTCCCTATTTTTCCCATGTAAATGATGACTTCTGTGGCTCAAAGCAGCTACAGTTTTTAGTTAGAGTATGAGGACTGCTTATGTTCTTGAAGAGTCCAAGTGAAAATCCATTTGGATGTCTGGTTTCTGGCTCTCTGATCCTGATGGTATTCTATGCAGAGTAATGGGATCGTTTCTTCAGCTGATACAAAGCAAGTGTCTTAGGCACTGCTGTGGTTTTTGTTTTCTACTTTGCAAGTTCCTGCTTCATTAGAACTGAGTCATATTTCCAGTTCTTGTTAGAGTAAACAAAGATGTATTTTTATCACTAGAATACACAGAAATGGTCAGTGGAAAGATGCAAGAACTATTTCCATGGATCTGGTGAATTTCAGGCAATAACAAAGAACATTTCAGTGAATCTCAACATTTAACAGCAAGTATTTTTTTACATTTCTGATAACATTACTGGATGATCAAACCATTAGTTTACCTAAGTCATTCATATGTCTGTACTAAATGTTCACCCTTGTAGCCACCCTGCAGAAGAAATGGAGTCAGTCAAATAGGAGTTCAACCAGTGACCCTCCACTCCAGCAATATAAACACATGCCCTGGCCCAGGGTCACCTTCAGTCCCTACCTGGTTATCAGCCCATGACCATACTGGTGACACCTTATGTGATCATGAGTGACACCTGCCATTTTTCTGTGCTCAGCATTGCTTCTATAATACCAAATGGAGATGTAATATATACAGACGCAGATAAGAATTCTAAATAGCATCCCTCTACTTGGTCCCCATTTTAGATATTTCTGTAGAGCCTTTGAAAAATACAGACGTGGCATATTCCAAGTAAAAACTGAAGTATTAATCAGGAATTAAAGATACCTGGTTTCTATTCAGGTTCTGCCTTGTGTCTGATTATAGTCAACATCTCTTCCTTAATCTCTGGCACAAAGAGAGCATTGTATCTGTCTCTTTTGACACAAGAGAGCTACAGAAATAAATGATACACTGTACTTCAGTATAATTCGTTAGTTGATATCAGTAGTATATAAAATTAGGATAATAAAAATTATTGGGCAATCATGATTCTTATTTGTGGTTTATGACAGATAGGCTCCTTTTCCCCAATTAGTTCTAATTTAACAGCTAATGCCCTTTTGTTCGCATGTCCCATAACTGTCTGCTGAGTATATGCTTCCAAATTATTAGTTGAGTAAGAACAAAATATCCATTGCCCTTGTGTATTAACTTGATAATATGGCACAAAAATCTTTGTGTTATAAATAGTTCTTTTTTATCCCAGATGCAACTAGAAAGTCAAAGAAAATAATGTTATAAATGAAGCATTCTTTCCATTTTCTGGAGTGAATACAGTACTGCCAGTGTTCAAATTTTTTTTTTTTCTTTAATGACTTCCACTGACACTGCCTAATTGTGCAGCCCTGACAGTTCTCTACAGAAACCTGGTGACATGTGAAGGGTTAGATTTTTCTGATGATAAAGGGACACAACAGTGCTCTTTCACAAACCTAAAAATTCCATAACTTCTAATTCTGTTTTTTGGAAAGTTAAATTTATAGGTCAAGGAAAGTATCTTTTTGAAATCTTCATTTTAAGTTAGTTTTTTGTTTGTTTTTACTGTGGTAAAAAGCATGGAATACAAGATCTACCCTCTTAACAGTTTTTAAGTGTACAGCACAATATTGATAGCTGCACGTCAGAACTCTAGAACTTTTCCATCTCGAATGACTGAAACTACCATTGAACACCAACTCCGTGTTTCTCCCTCAGCACATAGCAACCATCGTGTTACTCCCAGTTTCTATGAGTTCAGCTACTTTAAATACCTTAGATAAAGTCATGCAATATTTGTTTTTTTGTGTCCTTATTTCACTTAACATAATGTCCCCAAAGTTCACCCATGTTAGAGCATATGATATTTTTTCCTTTTTATGGATGAACAATGTTCTATTGTGTGTATATACGTTCATCTGTTGGTGGACATTCATGGTGAGTTCATGTTTTTCCTCTTGTGAATACTGAACACTTGAGGGCAAATAGCCCTTCAAGATCCTAATTTTAATTCTTTTGGATAATCAGAATAGGAATTGTTGAATCATATTGTGGTTCTACATTGAATTTTTTTTTTCTTTAGGAAATGCCATACTGTTTCTTTGAGTGGCTGTACTATTTTACATTCCCAACAGTAGCGCACAGAAATTCCAGTTTTTCCACATTCTTGTCAACAATTGTTATTTTCTGGGGTTTTGTTTGTTGGTTGGTTGGTTTTTTGTTTTTTGTTTTGTAATGGCCATCCTAGCAGGTGTGAAGTCATTCTTTATTATGGTTTTGATATTCATTTTCTTGATGATTAATGATGTTGAGAATCTTTTCATATGCCTATTGGCCATTTGTATATCCTCTTCGGAGAAATGTGTATTCAAGTCCATTGACAATTTTTTAATCAGATGATTTGTGTTTTGCTGTTAAGTTGTAGAACTTCTTCATATTTTGGATGTTAACCTTTTATCAGATGTATGGTTTATAGGTATTTTCTTCCATTCCATAGCTGGACTTTTCACTTTATTGATTGCTCCATTGCTGTGCAGAAAGCTTTTTTTTTTTTTTTTAGCTGTATGCACAATCATTTTATCAATTCAGTCAATGCTAAAGTATCTTACATGATAAAAATGAGACCCAAGGAAATTTGATGTAGTCCCATTTGTTTATTTTTGCTTTTGTTGCCTGTGCATTTGGTGTCGTAAACAAAAAATTATTGCCAAGGCCAATGTTATGAAGATTTTGCCCTCTTTTATTCTAGGAATTTTACAGTTTCAAGTCTCACATTTAAGTCTTTAATCTATTTTGAGTTGATTTTTATGTATGATATAAGGTATTGATCCAGTTTTATTTTTTTACATGAAGCTATCCACTTTCTACTGCACCATATTTTGAAGAGATTGTTCTTTCCCCACAATGTAGTCTTAGCACCATTGTTGCAGGTCATTTGACTGTATATGCAAGGGTTTATTTCTGGCTGTCTACTTTTCTCCAATTAATGTATATGTCTATCTTTATGCCAGTACTATACTGTTTGGATTACTGTAGCTTTGTAATATGTTTTGAAGTCACGAAGTGTGAGATCTTCAGCTTTGTTCTTTCTCAAGATTGTTTTGACTATTCAGGGTCCTTCGAGGACTTTAAGGATTGTTTATTTTGACTTTTTAATATGACTTTAATATGTTTTTAATATGACTTAGGTTTTATTATTATTTTTACTTCTGTAAAAAATAGCATGGAGATTTTGATAGAGATTGCATTGAATCTATAGATCACTTTGGATAGTATGGTCATTTTAACAATACTAAGTCTTTCCATTCCTGAACATGAGATGTATTTTCATTTGTGTCTTCTTAAATTTCTTTCAGCAACATTTTATGGTTTTTAGTATATACATCTTTTGCCACCTTGGTTAAATGTATTCCTAAATATTTTATTATTTCTGATGCTATTACAAATGGGGTTGTTGTTCTTAATTTTCTTTTTAGATTATTTGGTGTTAGAGTATAGAAATGTAACTTTTTAAAATATTGGTTTATATTCTACAATTCCGTTGCATTGATTTGTTACTTTTAATAGTCTTTTGTGGAATCTTTAGGGTTTTCTACATATAAGATCATGTCATCTATGAACAGAGAGAATTTTACTTCTTTCTTTCTGATGTGGGTATTTTTATTTCTTGTTTTTGGCTTACAGCTCTGGTTAGTACTTTCAGTAGTATATTGAATAGAAGCAAGGAGAAAGGGCATCCTTGTCTTATTCCTGATCTTAAAGGAAATGCTTTCAGTTTTTCATAATTGAGTATGATATTAGCTGTGAGCTTTTCATACATTGACTTTATTACATTAAGGTAATTTACTTCTGTTCTCATTTTCTTGAATATTTTTTATTATAAAAGGGTGTTGAATATTGTGAAATGATTTTTTTTGCATCTATTGAGATGATCATGTGATTTTTATCCTTCCTTCTGTTAATATGGAGTCATGCGTTGATTAATTTGTATATGTTGAACCATCCTTGCCCCTCAGGGATAAACTCCACTTGGTCATGGTGTATGATCCTTTTATGTACTATTGAATTCTGTTTGCTAGTATTTTGTTGAAGACTTTGTATCTATATTCACAGGAATACTGGCTTTTAAGTTTCTCTTTTTGCAATGTTTGAAAAGGCTTGAGTAGCTTATAAACAGCAGAAATTTATTGTTCACACTTCTGGAAGTTGGAAGTTCAAAATCAAGGTGGCAGCATGGTCCTCTTTGTAGTTCATAGCTGTCACCTTCTCGCTGTGTCCTCACATGGGGAAGGGGATAGGTAGCTCTCTGGAGCCTCTTTTATAAGGCATTATTCCATTCTTGAGTGTTCCACTCTTATGACTTAAGCATCTCTCCAAGGCTTCACTTATTAATGCCATCACACTGAGCATTAGAATTTCAACATATACATTTTTTTTGTGGGGGAGAGGGACACAAACATTCAGACCATAGCATCAACCTATGTCTCCAAAAAAGTGTCTAACTTATTCTCTACATCTTGACTAGAACTACTATTAGTTTGATGGGAATTGTAATGTCTCATACTTTCTTTTTTCATTTATGAATATATATGAGTATAATTGTTCTATAATTTCTTGTTTACCTTAAGCACACACACACAGACACAGCTTTCCTGCTCTGGATTTAGACTGTTAGGGTTTGAGCCTTGATATTGCTACTGATTCTCTGTGTGACTTTGGGAAAGTTGCTAATCTCTCTGTTCCTCTGTACACCTACAAAATGACAGTAATTCTAATACCTGTCTCATGGAAATATTGTGAAAATGATTGGTGGTAAAGCATGTAACATACTTGACCAATAGGTACAACACCCCTATGAGGAATTTTATTGATAGTATGCAGTAATAAAAGCATGGCCATACTGGTGTATATGGGCTGAAGATAAGCATGCAGCCCCCTCAAATCTTTCCCAAAGTAGCACACCTCTGGTACT
The DNA here is from genome assembly GCA_004026885.1 of Lyroderma lyra. Lineage (NCBI taxonomy): Eukaryota > Metazoa > Chordata > Mammalia > Chiroptera > Megadermatidae > Lyroderma > Lyroderma lyra. Next base: position 451,638 of record PVJL010000117.1, on the reverse strand, counting down.
CTACTGGTCTCACTCCCCATCTGCAATGGTCCAGGATTATGCAGAACTCTCTGAAGGAGACTTAGGTGGGAGACAGTCTACTGAGAGTTTGGTACCAGGTGATGGATAGTTGCTTCTGGGCAATAATATTGATTATGGTGAGGAGGAGCCATCACGTGCCACTCTTAGATATTTCTCCTCTTTGCCCGTGCACAACACTAGAGGCACCTGGAATCTACTCGCCAGCTCTGCCCTCTTACCTCGCTTTAGTGTACCAGCAAGGACAGGAGCTCCCACCTCCCGATGATGTTAGAGCCAATGGTCGAAGCAGCTATGAGGCTGCTGCTGTGACGGGTTGACTGTGCATGGCTGTAACCAAAGAAGAAAAGTTTATTTTTATTAACCAAAACAATGATGACAATGGAAAGCTTACAGACATCTGGTTTCTGAATAGTGAGAGGCAAACTTTTATCCACTGCCTCAACTTATAAAAGCAATGGCTAAAGTATAATGAATCCCCACTCCAGCGCTGCAGGATAAATGGATGCTTTGGAAACGGGGAGAGGCAACCTGTTTTGCATAATCTTTTTGCATTACCTAATCTTTTAGGTGCTCATTCATCATGTAAAAGCTGAAAGTATGACATTATGAGAATAAGTTTAAATCCCTAAAGATCATTTGGGGTCTATGCTGCTGGCTTCCCTAATTCTCCTCCCAGAAAGCTTATTGCATCAGGGAAGGGAATGAGATGTAGGGGAATGTTAAGAGCTGATGGTGCCTCTGACCTGCCGCGCTCTGGCTGCGGGAAAGTCAGCAAGGCATGCACTGCTCTGAAAGCCTCTGCTTCTTCACCTGTATATCAGGATCTTCCTTATGTACTTCATAGCCCTGTGTCCCAACCGGAGCACTGTGACACTCTTGAACATAGCCCCAAAGGGTTTGGGGGCCCTTCAAAATGTATTCCCATCCCCACCCCATTCAAGGCAGCTGAGTCAGCTCTGGGGGAGACAAAACCTCAAGATTGATTGCCTCTGGCTGCCAACTGCCATCTCTAGACACAAGTTCCCATTATGGACAAAGAACAAATGGAGCTGCCAGGGGACTTCGTGTGCCAGTTGTCCAAAGGGCATGTTGTAGTGCCCAAAATGTGGCCAGTAGGAATGGGGGACTGAAAAGCTGGACGGGGTACCTGGGCGATTGGATGCCAAATTCTCTGTATTCCCACATCAGGGGTGTGTCTGCCCTTCTGCAGTCCAATGTACCCCTTTCGTGTTACCCAGACTGGCTTCCGAAGGTCTCTCACCAAGCGTGTGGGGCCTACAAGTGAATAGTCCACTACTCTTTGGAAACATTCAATGTGAGAACAGTCATAAAGTTAAAAAATCCTTTTCATTATCACAGTGTTTGTCAGCAACAGATAGATGAACTCGTAGTGACTTTACACAAATCAGTTTTGTACATACGTGAATACTGGAAATTATGTTTGTTTTTCTTTCACATACCTGACCAAATAGGTATTTTATGGATAATGTTGAACCTGAACTTGAGGAGTTCATCATCCAAAAAATCTTAACTGAGAGTTGTGTCAACTTATTATTCGGAAGTTATGTAAATTCAATATTTAGGATCATCTCTAATGCTTTGCATTTAATTTTTATAATGATATAAATACAGTACAATAAAATTTCCCAAGCTCATACAGACACTCTCACATGTGTCTCAGATTATGCCAGCATTCTGGGTAGATGTCTTGATTTTTCTGTTTCGTAATGGGAGGCGAATGGGGGCAGCTGCCTTACAGGGCGGGTTTGAGGCTCCTGGGGGAAGATCCATAAGAATAATATATCGTCACGGTTCTGTCCATTCTGCTTCTAAAATGGGTAATGCATCCACCCACTTCCCTGTCTTCCCGTTTCTCCGTCTTCTCTTGTTTAACTTCAATCTGAGACATCCTCTGTCCCCTGGAGGGGGACAATAATAGCCTCCTAAGTGGTCTCCCTTCTTGGATTCCTTGCAGTGTATTCCCCACACAGCAACCCAATCCTACAACTCCTCTGCTTAGACTTCTTCAATGAGCTCCTGCCTCACTTGGAACGAAATCAAAACTCCTAACCATAGTTTACTAGATTTGATGTGACCCGGCTCACCAGTGTCACCTCTTTTGCACTTAGTGTTCTTCAGCCACTCGGTTTGCTTCCTGGTCCTTGCGTCTGCCCCAGCGCCTGTGTCACTCAAAGCTTTTGTGTTTGCAGTTCTGTCTGCCTGGCATCTCTGTCCTCAGATCTTCATGCAGCCACTGCCTCTCGCTCCTCAGCTCTTGACTCTCCTAATTAGAAAGAGCTGCCACGGCCACCCTGATTAAAGTAGCCATCCAGCGCAGGCCACAGTCACTCTCTGGGGACTTGCTTTATTGTCCTCATAGCACCATGTAGAGATAGCACCCATTCAAATTTGAAATTATCTTGCTTGATCAATTGTTTCTTGCCTTGATTTTCTAAATTTTCCAATGCAAGATAAACTTCCTGGGAACAGGAAACTTGTCTCCTCTTCCCACCTCTGACTCCCCAGCAGCTATTAGAGTACACGGAAATAGAATCACTCAGTAATTATTTGCTGAATGAAGGAATAAGTGAATGAATGAAATGTGCCACACCATGTGCTCTGAAGTAGTTGTAACACGTAATTGGAGCAGAAGATCTTGCTGGAAAGGTAGAAAGAAAGGGCGTAGAAATTGCTAAACTTCACGCTACCAGAACGATAATTCTTTGTCAGTTGGAAGTAGAGACTGTCAGGGAAAAGAAAGGAAACTTACAGGTTCACTCTACTGACGTCAAGCTAGGATTCGAATCTAAGACCGTGACTCTAACGTGGTCATTTGTCTGCAAGGCACTGGCCGTGAGTGGCCTGGGTTCTTTTACTGAAGACACTGTGTAATGGCACTGTGGTTAACATTGTTATGTAGTTATTTTAAATGCCATAAAGTCTCAATTGAATATTCATTGTACTTGAAAACCACATTCTTTCTTCTGAATGTTACCTTTCTTCCTCTGAAATTCCTCCGCGTGACCTGCCAGGCCACGGGTCAGCAGGGTGCTTACTCCCTAACGAAATAAAGCGGTGTCTGCAGTGCATTTCCTGTGTTCTGGACATGCAAGGAGAAGAGGGGTTAAAAAGTGGCATTTGGTTGGAAATAAGAAACTAATTCTGGGAAACCAATCTAATTGCTTCATTGGAAGCGATCCAGAGTTTTCAAAGTTACTCTTCAAAATAAAAGGAAGATGTGCTCAGAAATTAAATAAATGGCTGCACATAAACCACAGTGATTTCACCTCTCATCTCAGGAAGGAAAGTCTCAGGAATGAGAGGTAAATTCTCCCCCTCCATCTCAGAAGTTCTCAATGCAGGATCAAAGCCAGGGAAGCTATGTATCCAAGTCAACAAATGAATCCATTTATTTCATTGGGCAGAAATTGTCTTCGTATGTTCTGTTGTTCATATTATCGATCTAGTCAGTTCTCCTGTGCTGAATACAGTTACTTCCTATATTATTTCATTTTGTTCTCACAGCAACTGTATTTCTCCTGTTTAATCGAGTATGAAATTAACTCTTAAGAGCAGAAGTGACTTGCCCAGGTCACACAGCTGATAGGCGTTAGAGTTGAGACTCAGTTCCATATGGTGCGACTTTAGAAACCAAACTAAGCATTCCATTCCCTGCTCTTCAGGAGCGCTGTAGTATCATGCCATGTTCTCACTGTTGGGGAATGTATTGACTCTTTTTGAATAAAAAGCAAAAACATCTTAGAGTCAGCGAGATGATTAATTTATTTTTATTATAATGCTTATTTTAATAATTAAAGACATAAATCTAGGTATTTATTTCTTATACTTACTGTTCATATAAACCATAAAACTACATTTCTAAATGAATTATAAGCAAAGCACAAGCCAACAAAATTCAAATGAATTTAATGGGGGATACAAGTCTTACTTTACTGAAACTAACCTTCCGCTCCGCAGGGATGAGGTTGTGATTCTCTGGTGGGAATTCCTTTTGATTGGACACGTCAGAGGCCTTGCATGTGACGACTCAATTCTACCACCACTTTTTCCATGAAAAATACCATGACACCTTGGTTTGTGATGATCATTTGTCCTTTGTGTGGCTTGAGCCTGACATTGACCTGCTGACTCTCCCTCTGTTCTTTTCTCATTAGCCTGAGATAATTAAAACAGTGCCACCAAGTGCCAATGTCAGCCTAAGCACAGAGGTAAATGCGGGCAGTGAAACTACGCAGCACTCTCATCCAGATAGTCCGTCAGGAAGTGCTGAGAGTGTTTTAGGACATCAGCATGAATGCAGATTCTAGGGACAACTTGCCTCAAAAGTATGTCCTTGGGCACAGCAAAGGGTCTGTAGATTTCAATTTGAGTAACCTCATCTACAGTCAATCTATTTGAGGTCAAATGATGGCACTGCCAGTTTACTAACTGTAAATCGGGTACAAGTAACAATTCTTTGGACTTTGTTTCTCCATCCACATACTGGAAATAAAAAGAATACTGTTCTCCTAGATTTGTTGTGAGTGTTAATTGACACAATACATGTAGATTGCTAACCTCATAGGTAAAGCATAAGATAAAAATTCCTGTAAGTACGATTTTCTAGTATTGTTAATATTATTAGGTAGTCATGGTAGATTGAGGAAAGCAGAGATTTATATAATTAATATGACCCAGGGAAAAACTGCTTTGTATCCTTATACACACAAAGTGCTCTTTAGGTAGGGATAAGGCAGTGACAATAGCAAACTCACACAGCTGCTAAGTGGCGAAGCTAGGATTTCAACCTGGGCAATCTGGCCCTCTGGGTTGTGCTTTTGAGTTCTTGAAAAATTTAAATTATAACAAGTAAAAGAGACAGAGGAGCATAGATAATCAGCAGAGCTGGACCATCTGACCTAAAATCCACCTACAAGCCCCATTCAGTCTGTGGGCAGGTCCCTTCCTCTTCCCAGCAAATGCATCTGTTGGTCTGGGGTTCCTCCCCATTCATGCGCCTTACATTTTAAAAGGAAGATAGTACTCAAAGTCCGTATTGATGTAAACCGCTCAGTATCCCCAATGACGGCAGCTAAGTGGAGGCCAGGAGCAAAATGGGCACGTGCGCTCCATTTTTCCGTAGTTCTCTCCCTAAGGTCTTCTCTTGCCTTCAGTAGTAGCCTGGTTCCCATAAAGCATGGACTTGTGACATCCGGCAAGCACTCACTATATGTCAGCTACTCTTACTGAGGTTGTTTGGCTATTGTTGACGTGCTGAGATCTCTGGCACTTTTTTGAGACTCAGTAGGTGGGGGAGATGGCAAAAAACAACTACTAACTTTTCCTGTGCTAGCACGCATGTCCCTTTGCAGTATGACTTTGCCACTCCTCTGATCAAGACCTGGAACCCATCTATCCACCTTACGTAGCTGGGCATGGCCACAGGACTTGCTTTGGCTAATGCGTGTTGGTGAATGTGCCAGAAACAGGGACTTGACTTGCTGCTGGGAACCCTTAGGCCAACCGAGTAGCAAGCTCATCTTAGCCTGTTGGAGGATGAGTGACCACATGGTGGGAGGGGCCCAGCTGTGGGAGCAGGGCCATTGTCAATCAGTGGATCAGATGAACTGTTCATCTGACCTCCAAAATCAGAAGTCATTCATTGTTTGAGCCACTAAATTTTGAGTTGGCTTTTATACAGCAAGCGCTAATAGGGAGGCAAAGGCTTAGAAGCCCTCCCCGCCCCCCATCCTGCAGTGGTATTCCCTGGCAGGGGGCCGGTGATCTTCAAATTGTGAATTCTCTCTACACAAATACGGCCTAAAGCCAGCAATTCCTCTGCTTTAGATTTAAATCAACTGTCACTGAATAAAAAGGGACAGAAGTGAAAATCAATAGCAAGAGAATATTTAGGCTGATTTTTTTTTCTTTAAATTCATTTTTATTGTTAGACTTATCGGGTAGGCTGATTTTAAGGGTGGGGAGTGGACATTAAGGTGAATAAATATACAGAAAATGAAGCTAACTGTAATTTAACCAGGTTAGAGAAGTCATAGAACATATTAAAAAATGCAAATGATCATATCATTCTAAGATGACTGTTGATAATTTTTCTAATCATCAAGACTTTATTGATGTGTATATGAGTTTATTTTTTGAAAAGTTATCAAGATGGTAATAATAAAAGCAATAATCAGAAAAATAAGAATACCTTCTGTGTTGAGTTCTTACAAACCCAGCACTTTTCTAAGGCCTCTTATGTAGATCTTTAATACTCACAACACTTCTATATGGAACTTCCTATTTTTACAGGTGAGAAAAATGAGTCTCAGAGAGATTGAATCATTTCCCCAGAGTTCCAGAGCTAGGAGCTAACCAGCAGTTCTGTTATATTAATGTCTACACTTTACCATTTTCCTTGAAACAATAGTCATAGTAATCATACCTATACAGCTGCCCACAGATAACCTGAATTTAAACAGGAGGCTTTTCCCCCTCGTTTCTTTAAGAGTTTCAAGTTCATTTTAAACTTCCCTTAAGCCTGCGGTCCTGAGCAGACATTTTAATTCCAATCCACTAGGGGGCAGTGTGAGGCAGAGTTTGTTTCTGAAGTCAAGTTTGTGTTGTGAGCACACCCGCTGTCTCACCTAGGAGCCCTGAACTCAGGTCTCCATCTTCATTTCTATAGTTAGTTTTTTTGTGTATCTTTAACAAAAATGCTTAGAGATGCCCCAGCTTTCCAGAGCACTATTCTTTTCCAACTAAGCAGCATAATTCTTTGGAAACAATGCTGTATAAAATACCAGGGTGCTTGTTTACTTGAGGTCCTGCATTTGCGATTCCCTGCCCTTTGGAAAACACTCACCTGGCTGGATCAGATTCATTTACATAATGAGATGATGAGGTTAGATGAGTTCTAAGGATCACACCAGCTTTCACATTCTACTAGTTCTGATGTGGAAGGTCGTCCAAGTTGTAACGATGTACAAACAAGGGTATGTAAGGGATGTCACATTTGTGGTTGTTGTTAATAAGTAGAATTAAATATGAATGAGTCCCCACACTACCAGACTGATGAGAAATATACCTTGTCATTATTGGGGCTCTCCCCAACTCTCACCACTCTCAATTGCCTAACAGTCCCAGGAGCCTCACAGAGAGAGGGTCAGAGGATCAAGGCGGTAGCTGCTCTTGCGGCTTCTGTCCACACTGATCTCCTGAGGTCACACAATGACTACTGTGTCCCTTGCTTGGAGGGCCCTTGTCTAGGTTAGCGACCGAGCACCTCACTTCTTTGGGTAGGTCTCAGAGAAGGCTGTGACCAATAACAGGAAAGACGTGTTCGAGATCGAAGCCTTTTTCTGGTTGTCCACAAAGGTACTCTCCGTTCCTCTCTCCCTGTTATTGTGGCTTTTATGAGCTCAAATTTTCACTCACAGGGGCAAGAGGGATAAAGGGAGTGTGTGGAGGGAGGGAGAAGAGGAGAGCTGTCTGCCAGTGATCTCTGTGCTTCCTGGACTTAGGTGTCTGTTTTCTTCACCAGGCTAGGAAAGTATATAGTCATTGTATCTTGAAATAAATTTCAGTTCCTTGTTCTCTCTTCTCTTTCTGGTACCCCTATGATGTAAATGTTGGTACACTTGATGTTATCCCAGAAGCCCCTTAAATTATCCTCATATGTTTTTAAATTCTTTTTTTCTTTTTTCTATTCCGTTTGGATGTTTTCCTGTAACTTGTCTTCCAAATCACTGAGCCAGTCTTCTGCTTCATCTCATCGACTGTTGATTCCCTCTCTTGTAGTCTTCATTTTAGTTATTGTAGTCTTCATTTCTGATGGGCTCTTTTTCATGGTTTCTATCTCCACTTTTATGTTTTCTATCTCTTTGTTAAAGTTCTTACTGAGTTCATCTACTCTTTCCCTAAATTCATTGAGCATCCTCATAATCAGTGTTTTGAACTCTGCATCTTGTAGATTGCTTATCTTCATTTGTTTAGTTTTGTTTTGTTTTTTTTTTTGAAGTTTTGTTCTTTCCTTTCATTTGGGGCATGTTTCCTTGTTTCCTCATTTTGGTTGCCTCTGTGTTTCTTTCTATGTATTAGGTAGATCTACTATGTCTCCAAGTCTTGGCAAAGTGGCCTTGGGGTGTTCTTTGGGGCCCAGTGGTGCAGCACCTGAGTGGATGCTCCCAGGGTGTCCTTGTGTGGGTTTTCTGTGCCTCCCTGTTGTACTTGAACCTTGATTTCTTTTTTTTTAAATTCATTTTTATCGTTAGACTTATTGGGGTGACATCTGTTAGCAAGGATTATATAGGTTTCAGGCATACAGTTCTACAGAGCATTGTCAGCTTGTTGTATAAGTTCACCATCCAGTGTGAGTTCTCTTTCCATCACCTTATATTTAGCTTCCCCTCCCTCCTCTCCCACCCCCTCCCCTTTCTCCCCTCCTTAACCCACTCATTCCCAAATAAACATTGAACTATTGATTGTGTCCATGGGTTGTTTGTTTGTTTTGAACCTTGATTTCTATTGGCACATCAGCGGGTAGGATTGACTCTCAGGCTGACTTGCAGTGAGGACTGGCTATGACTTTAGTGGACAAGCCAATGTGTGGGGGTTGACCCCACAGATCAGGATTAACCCCCCACAGAGCTTCAGAGGAACTCTTGTGCCTGCTGAGTCTGTTCTTTGGTTGTGTCATTTGTGGAGGTGGTTGGGTGGTGCTCTTGTGAAGCTGGCCACAGGGCCAATTAGTTCTGGGGCTTCTTGTGAGGGGCTTTGGTGCAGGCCAAGATTCAGCCATTGCCTGTGCCCAACCCAAGGTTATCTGGTATGAGCTACAAAATGATGGTTGCCATTAGTACTGGGCTTGGGGCTGCTTAGCAAGTGATATGAGGCACTCTAAGGCCAGCTACTGCTTGTTTGAGGTCTGTGAACCTTTGAGAAATTTTAGGAAAGTCTGCAGTGTGAACCAAGGTTGATCATTTTCGTGGAACTGCCACAGGTTGTGAGTTGGATGCAGAGGGGTCTCAGGGAATCTCCAGGGCAGGTCAAAGCGTGTTAGCCAGGGTAATGGAGACTCAGATTTGGTGCTTCGGCTGGACCTGCAGGCTGTGTGGTGTGAGGGCTCAGAAAAGGAAGAAGGGCTTCTGCCAGCACTTCTATCTGGGGAAAAAGCTGCTCCTCCAGCCCTTGTCCTGAAGCCAGACACTTCATTTCCTCCTTGTATGTCCCTGGTGCCTTTCAAGCTGCTGCCCCAGTACTGGAGCTCAGAGTGAGTTTGTCAGTGGCAAGTCTGGAGTGGGGGGCTTTAAGAGAAACACCTGCAGCCACCCTAGTCTCACTCAGCCACTATCCCTGCTAGTTTTATAGCCAGAAGTTATGGGAACTTCTCACCCTGGCACTGAAACCCTGGGTTGGGGAGCCTCGTGTGAGGCTGGGACCCCTCACTCCTCCACAGCCGAGATAGCCCTCCTGATTTTTAATGGCCTGTGCTCCTACCGGTGTCAAGTGGGCTTCTTCTGTACGTCCTTAGTTGTAGGACTTCTGTTACGCTAGTTGTCAGGCGGTTCTCAATGATGGTTGTTCTGTAGTTTAGCTGTAATTTTGATGTGGTCGTGGAAGGAGACGAGCAGTGTTTACCTACTCCACCATCTGAGGGATGTGTTATTAATCATAGCATTATAAACACAAATGGGAGAGATTTGGCATTTTCTCATAGTTGATGCCTATTAAATAAAGTTAGCTTAAATATAGGTACACATTTGAATTCCTTATGTCTTTATACTTTTCAAAGTTCTTTTACACTGAATCTCATTTGATTCCCATAAAAACCACTGAGGCTTTCAAGGAAGAAAATATGACTCCTCTCCTTTTGCAGATGGAGAAAGAGAGGCAGGTAGAGGAGTTCGGTAGAGAACTGTATCTTGGTTGTGGATCTATGAAAGAGAATGTGACCTAGTGTTAAATGCATAGATTTTGAAGTTAGATAGCTTTGGTGGTTTGGGCAAATTATTTGATCTATCAGAGACTTGGTTACTTTGTCAGTAACAAGGGATTAAAATATCTACCATTAATGGCTATAGGAGGAGAATTAAAAGGGATGAGGGAGGTGAAAACTCACTGAGTGTTTCTGCAGATAGGTATATAGAGGTTAAGAGTTCAAGCACGAGACAGCTCCAGCATTTACTTAGTTTCATGGCCTTGGCAAGCCATTTAACTTGTCTCTGAGCTTCAGTTTTCTCATCTAGAACATGGGGTCCATAAGATAGAAGCTACCTAATAGAATTAACAGGAGAATTAATTGAGATGATGAATGTAAAGCATTTAATACACTATCAAGCACAGGTGAACAAATAACACATAGGGATTGTATTTTGGTCACATGTTAACAAAGACCCTCAATACTGGTGCTGTGGATTCTGTGATGGTCAGTTCCTCCTAATATTTGTAAAATGAACAATCAGACCAATAACTGTTCCTATATTTCCAGAACCTTTTCCTTTATATAACCTGGGTTACCCTTAAAAAAAGTTCTTTTTTGTAGGAGTTAAGTCCTGCAGGGCGACATGCAACATTGTCTTTATTTCTGTTTCGTCACAGTCTGGGCAGGATGGCAGTTACGGAGGACTTGTACACCCACACCAAGCAGGCTGCTCTGAGGACAGGACGCTTCTTCACTAAGGAGGTGAGTTAAAAACAAAACCCTGACATGAGCCATGCCTCATTTCTATCCATTTGCCACCATTTGCAATGCTGTCTTTCCTGTGTTTGAAGAAGAAAGTAGAACATTTAGTGTGAAAAAGGCAGTTACAAAAAGACCTATTTGACAGCTGTTCCACTCTCTTGTGAAAGGTGTAAGCTCTTCTCCAGAACCAAAAATGCAAAGTGGAGACCATCCATATGTCTGAAAGGTCAAAGGGCACTGAAGGTCAAGTCCTTTTTTTTTTATGCTCAACTTACAGATCTGTTTCACACCTGGTTTTAATTCCTAAGCTCATGGAGGACTGGGGCATTATCCTGTTTTAAAGTTACTTTCTGGACTAGATCAGATAAAAATGCCTGTATAAATGTAGCTCTGAAGCATTTTTCTAATTATTTTGCTTCTTAGAGACATACTAGCACCAGTGTGTTGATTGTCATTATTGATTACAACTTTGACATTAGAAGGTGTTGATTAAATCAACAAATTCATTAAGAGCTAATTATGTTCACTAAAAATAATCAGGCAGAAAACACAAATAAACAAACTAAAAGCAATCATAACCCAACACCAAGTGCAAACTACTGTTGTTAACGTTATGGTATATGAGGTTATGACACCTTACTGAGTTGTTTGTACCGTGCTACCAACATAAGCATATATTGGCAAGTTCATGGACTTAATTGTCAGATTTTGGGGACAATGACAGCTCTGATGGCCATTCCAGAAAGTGAATTCCAAAATGGCTTTGAAGGGTGGACTAGACACTGACGTCAGTGCACAGCTTCCCAAGGGGAGGTACTTGGAAGGTGACTGTAGTGGTGATGATCAGCAATGAGGTATGCAGCACTTTTTCTAGGATGAGTTCATGAAATTAACTGTCTGACCTCGTATATCTTTCCACTCTTGGTATATATGTTTTTGTGAACATTGTTTGTTTTTTTTAAATGGGTGGTGCTTATATAGTGGGTGTTTATATATCAATATATTCATTCTGTTTACTTATAATATAGTCTAAATATCTTCTCATGATGGTGTGAGATTTTTCTCTTTATAAATTATTAATTATAAAATGTTGTGGCTATACAAAAAGGTATACAGAATAGTATAACAAACAGTAAGTGTCTCTCACCCCTTAAAAAATGTCATACCCAGTCCAGTTGAATATCCTCTCATACCTACAAAAGTAACTGGAAATCTAATTTGGGGGTTTATTATTTCCTATACTTACTGTGGCCCATTAGTGGTTTTTGGTTTGAACCATACTGATGTCACAGCTCCAGTGGAAAGAAAGCTTTTTGCCCCTCAAATTTTCTGTGACACACACAGGATTTATTCTCATTGAAGCAGGTGAAGGTGCTTGGTCACCCATGAACCAAACTGGGATGTGGGTGTAGTCTTGCACTGTTTGATCTGGACAAGGGCTGAGCAGTGTTCTGACCTGTCAGACCAAAGTCACATGCTCACACATGGAGTGAATTAGAGGAGGTATGGTCCCTCCAAAAAGAAGACAAGTGATCTCTTCCCAGAAAAAATGGCAAAGAAGCTATTAGGTTGGTACAAAAGTAATTGTGGTTTTTGCATTGTTGAAATTTGCCATTTGATATTGGAATTCATTCTTAAATAAATGTGGTTATGTTCTATTAATAGCTAAGCAAAAGTAACCGCTGTTCACAAAGGGAACTTCCATCTACACCAGACGTCCAACCTGTGGCCCACGATGGCTCTGAATGTGGCCCAACACAAATACTTAAAACATGATGAGGTTTTTTTGTGACCTTTATTTATTTATTTTAGCTCCTCAGCTGTTGTTTGTGTCAGTGTAGTTTATGGGTGGCCCAAGACAATTCTTCCTCCAGTGTGGCCCAGGGAAGCCAAAAGGTTGGCCACCCCTGCTCTACACCATCATTTGTGATTGTCCCAGCAACTTTATGAAATAGGCAGAAATATCATGTTTTCTTGCTCAGCAGGTGAGGATAGATGAATGGATTGTTCGCAAGGTCTCCCAGGTGGTAAAAGGCAGAGCTTGGACGAGAATTGTTTTGCTTTGTTTTGTTTTGTTTTGGTTGATAGCAGCTAATTCCACTTGGCTTAGGTAAATGGCTGCATACTATTTTGGAAATTTCCTCAAGTTTGATTTTCCGGTCACTTCCTGACCACTTTGGTAAGGAACTAGAGTCCCCGTTAGTTGGAGACTTCCAGAGACTCTAATGCTGGAAAACTGAGACAGTTTCTATGGCTTCATTAGCGAGAATCTCCAGACACCTGCCATCTCCTGTCACAGACTTTACACGGGGACAGCATGAGGCTTCTGCTTGGTCTTCACGCGTCTGCTCGTCCCCATTTCCGTACCTCAGGCGGGGATGCTCTCTCCTCCTCTCTCAGTCTAACTGCGATTCGTTTTGGGGGCTGGGCTGCTCTTTCCTCCTGCAGCCTTTCTTGTCCAGTCCAGACAGGATTAGGTGCCCACCCCCATGCTCTTCACCGTCGTCCGCCTCTTGCTTAACATCTGTCTCATCCTGCTGACGTCTTCTTTCTCCACCTGTCACTGAGTTGCTTGGTAGGAGGGGTTGTAACTTGTGTTTTGCTGAATCTCAGGGTCTATTGCAATGCTTGGTATAGAGCAGTCTCTCAGATTCACAGAAAGTGTTTATTGAATAAATAAAAACTAACTGAAGATAATAAGTAGTGCTCCTGACAAAAGCGATGAAAAATAAATTCGTTATGCAACTGTAAAGGAGGTAGAGAAGGATTGGCCTGATGAAATAGGTTCACAGAAAGGTGACATGATAAAACCTGGGGACAATGATCCAAATAGCAGAAAAAGTATAAAGGACAGAAACATAGGTGTCCCTAATATGTAAGCTACAGGAAGGGAGGAAGAAATTTTTAAATAGCGTTTTAATTTTTTTTTTTTGACAGTCAGATGGATTATCCATTTAGAATTTGTCAAGCAGAAAGCAATCATCAGGAGCCTTTCCATTTCCCTCAGTAAAAGGCGGACTTATTTTGTAAATAATGACAGCCTCTGTTTAACATCTGAAAAGCTCTTTGGCTATATAATCTAATTCTGTCATTTAGCAAATTTATACTGAGAGCAAATGAGAGACAATACATGAAGTTTAGTGGCAAATGAGACCATGTCCCTGCCTTCAAGGAGCTTATAGCCTAGTGACAGAGAGAACGGTAAAGAGTCGCATTGTTAAAGGTTATCTACTTGGAATGTGGTCCAAAGGAGGTGCCAAACACTACTGTGTGGAGAGGAGAGCAGAAGCTTCATGGTGGGTGTGCCTTACAGAGAGAGTAGAGCTTGGTAGATAAAGACAAGAAAAAGGATACTGGATAGAAATGCACCCTTAAGGGCCAAACTTGTTGGAATGGTAGGAATGGGTTTGCAGAACAATAGAAAATGATTGTGGCTACAAATTCAATGCTCCTTTTATCCAAAGGAACAGTTTATATCCATCCCCTCCTTTTGAGTTTGGGGAGCCTTGTCATCAACAGAATGCAGAGAAGTGACACTGCATGACAGCTGAGGCTAGGTCAGAAAGGGTGGTGCAGCATCCCCATTGTTGCCGGAATGCCAGTGCACAGAGCCTGGAGCTACCATGTAAAAACTCCATCTACTGGGAGATTCTCATGCTGGGGAAGCCATGTATGGGCATTTAGTTGACAGCTCCGCTGAGGTCCCAACAGACGATGTCATCGACTGTTGTCTGGTGAAGGAGCCATCTTGGAGACCCAGCCCAGTCAACCCTTCAGATGTCTGCAGCCCTGGCCGACATCTCACTGTGACCACATGAGAGACCCTAAGCAAGAACTACTCAGCTGAGCCCTCTCTGAATTCCTGACTACCAAAGAATCAGGAACAAAACACAGCAGACTCTTAGTTAAGTGGTACCCGGGGGGTTGGGAGGTGTCGGATAAATGGAAATAGACTCTCTGTTATCTGGAACTTAAGCAGTTGGCAAACTCAGAAGCAACCATCTGCTGGTTGCTTGAGTTCTGGTTAATGGAGAGTCTACCGTAAAATGGTAGTTTTAAGCCATTAAATTTTGGAGCCTGAAGTAGGAAAGAAGTTCTTGTGGATAAGGGTAAAGACCCTTAGGTGTTGTTTATGCCAGCCTAGCTACCATCTTCTCTTATTTTGATAATAACAGTCTGGCTTTTTTTGTGGGTAAGCCATAGTTCAGGCGGGGTTGGCCCTACCCCCTGCTTCCTGGTTGTGCCTGCCTCGTCGCCACATTCCTCTTAGTGACCGCGTTTAGTTAAGGGCTGGGCAAATGACCCAAGGCAGACCCCTGTGACTTGGCCATGTGACTTTTGTTGAAATTAGTGAGAAAAAGAGACTCTCCTTTCATGGGGCTGCTAAATAAGTACTAGGTAAGCCTGAAACTTCTAGGGGCAAGTTTGTTATTGAGTGAGGAGAGCCTAATTGAGAAGAGAGTTCCTTTAGAGGAAAGCAAAACGAACAATGGAGACAAATAGTTTCCCAATGAGACTGCTTGAGCCTTTGGACCCAGTTACATCTGGTCTACCTGGATTTTTAAGTTTCATAAGCCAATAAGATCTCCTTTTTGGTTAAGCCTCTTAGGTATTTCTGTCACTTGCACCTGAAAGATTCCTATTATAGGTAGATTAGATCAAAGTCATAGAGACTTTGTGTCCTAGTCGGCACATCTGTACTTTAGTCTAGAAATGATGGAAGGTCATATAATACTTTTAATCAGGATCAAGATGATGAGATATGCACTTGATTAAGATAATCAGCTGCCTTGAGAAGAAAGGATTGTCAGTGATGCTAGACCAGGAACAGGGAGATGGGCTAGGGCTAGGGGGACTGAGCATTAGTGTGACAAGGACATTGTCATGCCTGAACTAGTATAGCTGGTGGAAGTGGAGCCAGGGAGATTTGAAAGACAGAATTCAGAGGCTGATTGGGTGTTGGGGGTCATGAAGAGAGAAAAAAACAAGGATGACTTAGATTCTGGCTTACACAGAGTGGCCCAAAAGTAGGTTTACAGTTGAATCAATAAAACTCATCATAGCAGATCAGAATTTGTATTGTTCTGTGTGTCACAGTAACTGGACAGGTTTGAGTTGATGGAAGACATTTTGAGCACTTAAAGATTAAACAGTGTTAAACAAATGTAAATGTAACAAACAATGGAATCATATGCAAATAAACTACACTGTATACCTTCTTTTGGCCACCATGTATACAGACTGGATGGTATACCACTGTATGTCTGAGGACACTGAGACTCAGAGAAGTTAAGATGACTTGCCCAAGGTTGTGGACCTAGTAAGAGACCGATCCATTGGGTCTTCAGGCTTCAAGATTAATATTCTGTCTGTTGTACTAGGCCACTTCCTGTGTTCAGGGTGCCATGGGCACTGCATTCCTGGGAAATAAACGAAGTCGCTGGGGCTGCGGGGTTTTCAGCACACCACGAGGAAGGTGACTGCCTTAACGATTTATTTTGCAGGGTCTGTCTTGCTGCCAAACAAAACCTCTGCAGCAAGCAGGGCCCTCGTAGCACTCAGGCTGCCATGGCTGACTTGTCAGTAATTGTGACAGGTACAGATGACTGTGGTTCCAGCCTTTCTGCATTCCAACTTCTGAGCCTGATTACGGAAGCAGAAGCGTGAAGGGAGAGCAAATCTCTTCCCCAGGATGGACTATCGATTTGTACTAAAGACGAAGAAGCGTGTATATTTTCAGTTGGTGGAGTGCAGAAGGAGAAAGGCAAGCAGTAATGGGGAGACTGAGTGAGAGAAAAGGCCTTGTTGTGGAGAAAATAGTGGGAAAAAATTCTCTTCAAGAGAAGGTTTTGAACTTTATGAAAAGGGTTCCAGGGAAAGAGAGGCCGCAGGCTGGGTCGTGGATGCCAGTTCTCTGTCTTCTTGGCTGTTGCGGGTGGAGCTCAAGGCACACCTGGTGTGAGCTGGGCTTCACCCCCAAAGGGGCGGCTGGGTCTCATGTGGTTAGAGGTTGGACTCCACACTAGAACGTGACGTGAATTCACACTCCAGATCTGCAGTTCACTGGATGTATGAGCTTGGGCAAATGGTTTCACGTCTCTAAGGCTCCTTTTCCTCATTTGTAATACGTAGACGATAGTAGTCCAGCAGTCCCCTTTACCCACGGGGCAGACGTTCTAACACCCCCAGAGGATGGCTGAACACTGACCAATACATACTATGTGTTTTCGTACATATACAAGGTCGGGCAGGTAATTTCACAAACTCATCCTAGAAAAAGTGCCACGTACCTTGCCAAGGTTATGGCACCTTACCGAGTTGGTAGTACAGGCCCGCCAGTGTAAGCCCACGGTGGCAGGTTCCCGCACTTAATCGTCTGATTTGGGGTACAGCCACAGCTCTGAGGGCCATTCCAGAAAAAGTTGCAAAACTGCTTTGAAGGGTGGACTAGGCGCTGGCGTCGGTGTACAGCGTCCCAAGGGGAGCACTTTGAAGGTGACCGTAGTGATGTTCAGCCATGACGTGTGGAGCACTTGTTCTAGGATGAGTTCACGAAATTAATTGTCCAACCTCATACGTCTTTTTGAATTAGTGTTTTGGATTTCTTCATATAAACACACAGGTGACCTTTGTCAGATGAGGTTGCTGATGCCCCAGACATGCGAGGATACTGTACAAGATGGGGCTTTCTCAAGGAGGGAGGAGATGGCCCCGTATGAGGCTGGGAAGATTTGAGTACGGCTGAGGTCATGGGTCATGGGGAAAAACCGTACTTGGGAAGGGTACTCGTGGACGTGTGGGAAGTCCTCAAGTTCGGGTATTTGTGCTCTGATTTTCAGTCCTCCCCTTACTACTCGTGCGCCTGTGTGCAAGTTGCTTAGCCTCTGCAACCTGTCATTTCAGCTCTCACACAGAGATAATCAGGCTTTATTTGACCATCACTGTTAGGGTCCCGTGTGATCTATTTTGTAGCGCACCCACCCGGTTCAAGGTCCTTAGGAGACACTCAGTACATTAATCACGGTTATTGCTGTCCATTTTACTTGGAAGCAAGCCTTGGGTAAACATTATTTTTACCTGTGGAATCAAACCGTTTGACTGGGCTACTCTGGAGGGGTTTATAACGTAGCCAAAAGGCTGGTTTGCAAGGAGGGACGGTTGGACAAAGTCTGGAAACCAGTCCATTGACTTTTCAGCTGCTTCAAATGAGAAGGGCGTGCAGGTGGCGGGCACGGGCAGGCCCTCCCACTCGTGTTTCAGCTCTGAACGGAGGCTCCGGCTTCCAGTGGGAGCTAGAAATAGGGCGGTGAGTGAAGGACATTCAGAGATGGGGTAAAGGTCAGAAACGTCTGTTGTAAAATGATCAGTTGGTAAAGATGGGTAATGACACTTTGAAGCATCTATACCCTGATTTATCTGGAAGGCTCTAAATGAACGATCACACTTTGAAGGTAACAGGACAACTGATGGAGGACCCATCACTCACTCCTCACTGAATTTTCTGTCTCACTTTCTTTGTGTGTGCAGGGAGGCGGGCAATGTTAATTAAATTCCATTCTTTTTGGGGTCTGGATACAGAACAGCATGGGTTCAAGTTTGCTATTATTAGCATGTGACCTTACTTTACACAAGTCACTAAAGTCATCTGTGGCTCAATTTTCTCTGTTGTGAAAGGGGGAAATTTGTTTGTAGCCTGCTAGTGAGGAGTAAGTGAAATCGCTCTGCAGAGTGCTGAGAGTGGTGCTTGACGTGGAATACGTGCTCAGTAAATACTGGGTCACTTTTAAAAGTTACTGTCTCAGAAAGAGAATTGAGCTTGAGCGTAAGCCTGTGTGTGTGAGATCCCCTGTTGATTGAATCGATGACCTGCTTTCTGCTTTCCTAGCAAACATTTAAAATGAAAAGATGTGAGTTGGGGAAGCCCCTTGTTTTCAAAGCAGCAAAGAAGGGAAAGTGAAGACCCCACAGCAGGAGAGGTGGGAAGGCAACCATGGGAGAGAATAGACTTGGGGTGAAGAAGTGGCCTGGGGGGCTTTTCAAATGGAAAAGTGACCCCACACGAGGCAGTAACGTCTGTGCTCCTCCCCTCTGCGCTTCTGATGTGTAAAAAAACCACTAGAAACATCCCTTGCACCAGTGGCATTTCAGACTCTTTTGTGCATTTAAATAAACTTTTGAAAGTAGAGGTCTACAGAAAAGTTGCCAAGATAATAGAGAGAGGTCCCATATACTTTGCACTCAGCTGCCCCTACTGTTACCACTTTATTTTAGTATGGTGCTGTGGTCACAGCTGATGAACCAATATCAATATGTTGTTATTATTAACTAAAAGTCATGCTTTATTTGGATTTCATTAGTTTTTCCCTAATGTCCTTTTCACGCTCCAGCATCCCATTCAGGAGACTACGTGACACTTCGTTGTCACGTCTCTGTAGGCTCCTCTTGGCTGTTACTCTTTCTCAGTCTGTCCTTGTTTTTTGATGCCCTTGAGAGTTTTGAGGCATCCTAGGCTGGTATTTTGTAGAAGGTCCCTCTTCTTGGGATTTGGCTGATGCTTTACTCATGGTTAGACGGGAGTTACAGGGTTTTTTTTTGGAAGAATGCCACAGAAGTAAGGGGGCATTTTTATCACATCGTATCGGCATCTCTTATCACTGTTGATGTTGACCTTGATCACATGGCTGAGATACTGCGTGCCAAGTTCTCTGTTGGAAGGTTGGTCTTTTTCCCCTTGTTTCTTTGGGAGGAAGTCACTAAGAGTAGCCCACACCTGAGAGGGAAAAACACCTTTTGTAATAAGAGGGCAATACTATCAACAATAACAAATGGTAATGTTTGGGAACATGTATTAAGAGCCTATTATATGCCAATGGTTAAGTTAAACCCTTCTTAGGTCTAACTCATTTCATTCTTGTCGCAGCTGTAAGGAGAAGCCAAGGCTCAGAGAAATGACCTGCCCACTGTCACCCAGCTAGTAATTGCAAGGGCTTAGTCTAAAATGCGGGTCTCTTTGATTGGTTCCCTGCTGCCCATCAGTAGGATTTCCAAATGCTTTATTTTGATCTGTGCAATCTGGTGGGGGTTTTTTTTTAACCCAATAAATCAAAGAATTTTATATAGTCTCAGTAACTAGGTATTATTCTTGCCAGGTTTCTGTGTGAGTTCGGTGTACGTCTTTGTTCACTCACCAGGCCTACGGTAGCAGGGATGAGGCCTCTCAGATAATAGGTACCTTACTTGGGGGAAAGAAATGGGGGGGGGGGTCGCTTAATCAGTAACTATAGCCTTCTCTTGAGAACTACAGTTTGTTCATTATTAGAATTACATTTATGGATCTGACCTAGGTTTTTGCACTGGGGCAGGATTTGTTTTGTGTTTCCCAGAAAAATAACAAGGCTTGTAGATGTGTGAAGCTTTCTGATGAGGACAGGCCACAGAGCTCGCAGAGGCATGCTGGGAACTCAGAGCCGCCCGGCCCAAACTGCCCTTAATTGCTACAGCTACAAGAAGCAAGCACTCCAGTTTCCAAGGAAATTAGTGTTTAATGATTAAGCGAAGTACTTGAAAGAATAGTTCAGGATGCATAAATAGTCCACTGAAGCATGTCCCCCCCACCCCCTGCCAGTTTTTCCTTTTATTTCAGAGAGATTCATTGAAGCCAGGTGAACTGTCACCATGTTGTCCCCACCCACCCTCTTTCATTTCCAAATTTTGCAGTCATGGTTTGAATGGGAGATTCTGGTTTAGATCCTCTCTGTTGATTTTTCTACTATGATTTCAGTTTGGGGCAACTCATAGATTTCAAGTGTGTGACTAGGCTACTCCAGACTGCTCATGTGTAATAGTATACTATATAATGCTCAGATAATGTCACACTTGGACAGCTCACACGCTTCGGATGCCTTAATTATTATTGCTGAAGCATCCCAAAAGCCTCTTGAAAAAAAATCCACAGAAGTTAGGAAGGAAAGAGAAAGAAGGAGGAAACGCTGATTTACAACATAGGGGTCAGGTTTTGCATCACAACCCCTGAGGCTTTAAAACACATCATACTTGGATTGTGTCATTCTGCACTGCCTACTTTTTAGCCATGTCATAATTCATCTCAAATGCTTATGCAAAATCCACCTGTCCTAGATGGGAAACTCAGGAGAAATGATGAAGTTGGACAAAGCATCAGATCTCAGGACAGAAAACCATGGTTTCCAGTGTGAGTGGTGCAGAGTGAGCTGTCACTCTGAAGCTGCAGTGTGACCTCAGGAAATGAAACCATCTTCTTGTCTAACCCAGGGACAGGAGTGCCATCTACAGGGCCATGCCCAGTGCAGAGAGCATGGGCTTAAGATGAGAATGAGGTGCATTAGCACCTGAGTTCTGACACGTCCTGGCAGCAGCTCTGGTATGTTGACAAAGTTCTTTGAACTTCTGGTGGCCTTCTGATAAGGCCAACCTTTCAGGGACTCTGTAAATGGACTGCCATTGACTAAGGGAAAAAACTGTATGCTGGACATTTCAGTGGACATTTTAGACAGGCTACAGGGACGGGAACATAAGAGGAGCAACCTGGCAACAGGCAGGCAAATAGAGAAAATTCGGAGAGAGGACTGAAATGCTTATTGGTGGACTTAATTTAAATTTTGCTATACGGAATAGGGTGTAACACTCTTCTCTGTTCTATGTGAACCTTCTGTGAAAACCTGATTAATTGCTAATACTTTTGATATTGTGTGTGTGTGTGTGTGTGTGTGTGTGTACCCATGTAACAGTAAGGGAAGCAATGACGTTCTGAGATAGGACAGGACTCCAGGCAGGCACGAGGTGGGCAGAGTCAGGACATGGGAAGTCTGTTCACAATGTGTGTAATATGTATGATGCCCCAACACAGAGCAGGCACTGAGGAAATGTTAGCCAATATCACTGTCATACTGAGTGTATGGTCCTGAGTCAAGAACTACTCAGTGACCACAGAGATTTTATGGTTATCTTTTTAATAGACTTAAATAGCAGTAAATCAAATATTAAGTTTACTGTGTGCCTGGTACTATGTTAGGCACAATAATGGACATAAATTACACCTGCTTCTATGTCTGTCTATCTCCAGAGCCATACATTTACAAACTGATCTCCCTTGCAAGAATTGACAGCCTAGATGTAGAGAGCCTTGAGCAAAGGGTAGGCAATGAGAATCAAATGGGGGACGTTAGTGTCTTAGAGAGGACTCCCTAGCGGCTACTCTCCTCAGTCGTGTTGGGCAGCCTTCTGAGGGCTCCTTGTCTCACGTGGTATAGCAGAG
Organism: Lyroderma lyra; assembly: GCA_004026885.1. NCBI lineage: Eukaryota > Metazoa > Chordata > Mammalia > Chiroptera > Megadermatidae > Lyroderma > Lyroderma lyra. The sequence goes on along the minus strand of PVJL010000117.1, from coordinate 429,640 downwards.
TCCTTTCCATCAACCCAAGGTCTGTGTGACTTGGCCCCCTGTGGACCTTTAGGACTTTACCTCCTACCCATGTCCCCATCACTCTGTCCATTTCAGTCACTTGGGCCTCCTTCCTGTTCTGTTTTCACAGTAGGAACAGAGATAATCCCATAGTACTTTGGCCTCAGGACCTTGACACATGCTGCTCCTTGCCTAGAACACCTTTCCCTTTGTATCTGAACAACCCACTCTCTCACTTCTTTTGGAATCTGCTCAACTACCCCCTTATCAGAGAGTGCTTCCTTGACTGCGAGCTGAAACAGCAGCCCTGAGCCTGTTCACTCTGCCCCTTATCCTGCAATTTTTCTTCACAATTTCTATTCCTTCCTGACACATTATTTGCTTTCTTGGTTGTTTTCTGTCTGCCTTCCACACCAGGATGAAACCCCTGTGTGAACTTGCAGTCTTTCTTCCCTTACTGCTGAATTACTGGCTTCCAGAACAATGCCATTTAAATGGTGTGACCACATCCTATAGCAGCATCCTGAGGATTATTTAAAATTGGAAAAAAATTTCATGAAACAATACTTTTTCTACCTGGCATGTGATATATTCTATGCTATTTTTTTCTGTTGTTTTTTGTTAGCCATGACCCACTAATGGGTTCCAAACAGCAGACCTAACACAATCCCTAGAATACATGCGACACTCAAATAATAGATGCTGAAGCTTTGTAAGAACGATTATATACAACTAGTGCTGAGTGGAGAAGCCATTCTTCAATGAAAAGAGGGAACATATGGCTGGTAGATGGCAAGGTTTGGGGACAATCGGTACCCCAAGTCTGGTTGGCACAAGTGAGGCCTTTTAGGGAAACCCCTGCTATATTGGAAAAGTGCCTTGAACCCCAATTGTCTAACATCAGACATAAAAAGAGCTCTTTTATCAACTCCCACATTAGTAACGACTGGTTTCTGCATAAATGGCTTAAATCCACAGACTTTGGAGGGTTTGACAGGGTGATTTCTTATTTTATCTTTATCAGTGGATCCAAAAATGATAGAAAGTCAGCTGCATAAAATCGTCATTACTCCAATTACTAAAAAACCAAAACCAAAACCAAGAAAGCTTCTCTTGAAAGAAACTTAAAGTAGGAAATTGACTAATTAGTACGGAGCAAATGCTTACTAATTCCTCAGCTTAACAGTGGTACTATATTGTCAAGTTTTAAATACTTCTTATTGTAAGAAAAACTGTTTAATAACATCCTCTCACAGAAAAGGAAACAGCATCACATTAATTGTCCACATTGAGTATAAACCTCTTATTCTACTTTCAGAGACATTAAAAATGTGGAGGGAAAAGTGTACCTTAACATGGGAGGAAATGTACCAGCTAACATTTATTGAGCACATGCCAGGCAATGTGCTAAGTGCTTTATGTAAATGAATCTTTTTACGATAGCATGAGACAAATAATTGATTAGAAATGTTTTGGCTGCAAATAGCAAGCTGAGTCCCATAAAACTGCTATTTTTGTAAATTAAACATGTTTAACTATTGACAGTTCCACGTGGTTCCACCTAATAACAGAACACTTGACTGCAGTATCTTAAATATAAGTCTGTTTTTCTCACATAACAAGAAGAGATAAGTAGCTGCTACTATTGAGTACAAAGCTCACTGTCAAGGCCAGCATCTCAGTGATTATGCTGGTCTTAGTTGTGCTTGTTTTGTAATGGTCACATGGCAGCTGCAGCTCCTGGTATTACATCTTCCTTTAAAGCAAGAAGAAAGGAGAAGGGAGGAGTGCAGTCAGAATTTTTTTTTTGGTGAGGCAGGGGGATAGGGGGTTACCCAGTACTCCGAAGCATATTTCTATTTTTATCTCACTGGCCAAAATCTAACTTCATCTCCCATGGCTAACCCTAGCTGCAAGAGATGTCAGAAAAGTATTTAATTTTTCTGCCTCCAACATATGTGAGCAAGGGACAAAGAGGTTTCAAATGAGAGTTAAATTAGACAGCCAACTTGTCCATTGTAGTCAATACTATGTTTATAATCTCTGTGTAGTAGGTGAAGAAATGAGGGCCTTATATGTGTTTCCTGTCTGCAGTCACACATACAGTTACAGCAGGGCCCGTATTTGCAGGTGTGTTCTGCCTTCTGAGTTTAATTTATTACTGTTAATTATAGCAGTACACTGTATAATTTCACCAATATTAGCATTTATACAAGTTTTAAAGCCATAATATAAGTTTATTGTATATTCATTTATATCTTAAAGGTTGATCCTCAAAAAAAAAGTACTGATTTGCTGATCAATTTCCCCTCTCCTGTGCATCCTTCCCTAATGAGCTTAAAAGTAGTGATGTATTCAGAGGTTTATGTTAATAGATGATAGAGAAACCAAATCATAATCAAAGATTATGGAGGGAGAGAAAAAGAGAGAGCAGGAGAGAGGGAAGAAGACAAGGGAGGGAGGAGGAAAGACAGAGGAGTGGGGAGGAAGGCAGGCCAGCCGAAGGGCAATTACTGAGCAAAAACCTCTGCTTGTCCAGGATAACATGCGAGCCTCAAAGCCAAGAACTCCAGGTTCTCCCCTTTAAAGAAAAAGCAAAACAAATGAACAGAAACAAAACAAATATTGAGGAGTATTCCTTCTGCTTCATGTACCTTTTTAGCCCAGAGGCTGGCATGAGGCATTTCATCTCACCTCACCTCCATGTCTGGAGCAGCACCAAGCTGCTAACGCTGGCTACTAAGTTGGGGACTGGTTTGATAGGACTTCTTTCACTATCCATAGATTGTCTGAAGGGTGGGACGTTCACTAGGGTATGAAATAATACTTGATGATGAAAAGAGCTACATTGGGCCTTCCCTCCCAGCTGTGTCACTGTGAACTAAACCACCCCCCGCCCCACAAAAAAAATCTTTCATTCTTTAGGTCTGCATTTCCTCATCTATAAAATAACAGACTTAAGATAGTTGATATCAAAGATGCTTCTAGCTCTCATATTCTGGATGTGTTTGTTCTCAGGCAATAGACAGCAGTAGAAAACTCCGACAATTGAAGGGGAAGCTGAAGAATCAGGCCTTGGGAAGGATGAACACCACAGATGCTCTTGGGACCTGGGAGCAGTCACTCATTTCCATTTTGTCCAGAGGACTGTTTTCAGGTCTTTGCTTACCGTTTAGCAGGTAAAGCATCAGATTGCCTTCCCGGGTCTTGGAGGCCTCTCAGCGGAGACAGGACAAAGACCTGACTGACATCCCCCAAACTGTGTAGCTGGGAGGGAGTCATCTCCAAAATGAAACTGACAGGTATGCGGTTAGCAGGAGGAGCAGGACCCAGCCCGGGCGGATCGGCCACACGGCCTGAGTCCGGCTGCTGCTGTCACATTTGGTTCATCAAGAAGAACAAAACCTCCCGTTGATTGAGTACCTGCTGTGTGCCAGAAATTGTGTGGGATACACTAAGCCCATTTTTCTTTAATTTTCATCAACTAGGTGTTTACTGTCCACATTTTTTTTCAGAGGAGCCAACGAGGTAAATTTACACGCAGGTGTCTCGGAGGAATGAACCAGCAAGTCGTTTCTTGGCAGCTCTGAACACGGCCCTGTTTCCCGTGTCCCCATCCTTCCTCCACAAACCCTCTTTTAACTGTTTATATGCTTTTCTTTGGTGGTGTACAGTTAGAGGATCAGGATGGCTTTTCTTGGGAAAATGGATGACATTATTTCCTCAAGGAGTAAAGTCACTGACACAAACTCTAATAGCTCTTTGTTCTCCCATCTATCTCTCAACTCCCTCAGTGTCTGTATTGGTACAGGCGTATTACCATTCCAATTTCCACACCACGTAATTCAATAAAGGCAACAATAATAGCAGCTCTGTGAAGCAGGGGAGACATAGAAATTTTATTATTTAGTCCTGAAGTAAAGATCTATTAACACTGAATCCAGTCAAATTGACATTCAAATGCAATAAGTTAACCCAGCATTTTAATAATTTACGCCCAGTTCTCAGGTGCTTTGTCCCCGAGGATAATTAACAGCCTCCACATCTGTGCATTTGGCGATCTTCGTCCCGCCTTCTGATAGGAATTGTGAAAATACAGTTTCCCAAGTTCCTTGCCAACACGCGGCCATAAAATGCATCAGTAGAATTTCAAGCCTTGGGCTGATAGCAGCATCGGCCTCTCTGGACCCTCCTCACCCCTTTTGCAGGTCACAGTGGTAGTGTTCTGTGTTGTTTCCATGGGTCTTAGGAAAGAACTCACTGCCCTCCCCCAAGGCTGCCCTGTCTCCGTGACTTCCCACTTTCCTGTAGAATAGAAAGAGACCAGAAAAGAATGCAATGGAATGCTAACCTCATTGATGACCTTGGATAAATGATAGGGTCCTGCCAAAGACAAGTTCCTGCCAAACCGAATGGCTTACTATTCCCAAGTACCCTTACCTCCTTCAGCCTTGGTCTTTGCTCTTACATCTCTCTGCCTGTCATAACTGGTCATGTTAGAACACAGATTCCTGGGTCCCTGAGACATTCTGTCTGATACAGTGGGTCTGGGATGGGGCTCAAGAATTTGCATTTCTAACAAACTGCTTGCTAGGTGATGCGGATGCTGCTGGCCCAAGATCATAAATTTGAGTAGCCTTGCCCTTGCATTCATGGTGATGAGATTATGTGGAAGTCAATTCTGGATTATAATTTTAAAGGTGAGGATTTTTTAAAATGATATTTAATCATTCTAGAGATGTGAATAAAAACTTACACAAATGCAAATATGCAGCAATTATATCACTTCCCTTGTTGGAGTAATTGTAAGTAAACTACAGGCCACATGACATGAGCGAACTGCAGAGGGGAAAAATAAAGGCAAACAGGAGTAATCCCAGAAGGCATCTCCAGAAACACAATGGTTACATTGAGCTCCCATATTGAAGGTTGCACAGGACAGGTTTTAAAACCTACAACCCTCCTAAGGTTAGGAATTTAATATCAGATCTCTACTCCTAGGATCCCCAAAGGGCTATAGGTTCAAACTAAGTGGAAATGAGAAATAAACCCACTGCTCAGGCTAGCACAGCACTAAATGAAGGGGTAAAATAAAATGCACCAACATTTATCTGAGGTCTCATAACTCCAGTGTGGTCCTTCTGTGGGTTTGCAGCCAAATTCACATTGCCTGTAGGGTACAGAATACCTCAGGAAGGAGAATTTGATTACATAAATTGCAAATGGTTAGTGTCCCCAGGGGATTACAAGAAGAAAGGCAGTTTATTTCTGAAGGCCTGCAAACTGAAGTCACCTCCTCCTCGCACTCCTGCAGAGGAACTTCCAAGGAACTGGCAGTCATGCCCACACACGTACACACAGGAAGCACATGGCTATAGGGCCACATGAAAAAGAACCAGAAACAGGCAGCAAAATCATACTTGTAAACACCTATGGGATTTTGAAAGGATCAATATGGTAAATAATAAAGAACTCTCTCCAATGTGTTTAAAGAAAAAGTGGTTCAAGGACTCATCTTTGTATTTCCCAAATTCTTGCATGTCACAGTTACTCGGGCAATATTAGGTGACTGCAAAAAATCCAGATAGCTGCTCCTGTAATAGAGGTCATCAAAATGAAAGGTTTAAGGAATGTTAGGAGACAGTAGTCAGTTATGTTCTCCCAGCAACGATTAGTTGGTATCAAGGAGAATCTTACCCCAAGAAGTTATTAGGTTAGCAATCCTATACCCTGACATGGGCAGAGGAGCTCTCTTCTCACTAGAAGGATTATCCCTTCACTAAGTTAAATATTTAAGGGAAGTTCTAAAGAATCTAGGCTCTTTGTTAGCCCTGGGTACATATTTATTAATGCTAAAGACTTCCTTTAAAATATTAACATAAGCTGCTAAGTCACTTAACAGTGGAAGCACAAGGACGGGTGACTGCCTAGGCATATGAGGGCTGTCTGGGAAGTATCCAGCCACATACTATCAAACATAGGGGCAGGTATGGCTGGATTTTTTCTGGACAGCCGTTGTCTAAGAAATCTAAAATGTTAGCGTTGTTGAAGATAATATAACATTTTCTCCTGAAATTGAATTTAAAAATAAATTAGACTAAATTCTTTAAACTTGGGATCCATAGTCATTTAGGGACCCATTACTAGGTTTTGGGGGTGGGGGTGAGGGCTGTGAACTTTTGTGTCACAAAAATTTGTCTATTTCTGGGAAGGGGATCCAAAAATATCATTAGATTCTCCAAAGAGCCCATGAATCCAAAAAGTTATAGAAGGATTTATTTCTGTATTTTTTTCCCCTTTAAAAAAGTGGGGACACTTGAAAAAAGAACTAAAATGAATTGCCCAATATCACAACTTCACATACAGGTTTGCATCCTGAGTGCCACCCAGATCCCACAGGACAAGTTTATCCATTCAAAACTGCCATTCTTCAGTTAAGCCACCCAAAGAGGGTTATGCATATGATAACCTCTCTCAACAGATGAGAAATTGCTGAAGTTTCCCAAACTTCCTCAATAACTTGGCCTTCTGAAACTTACTCAGACAGAACATTTTAATTTTCTTCTTCTTTGCGAGGACATGACCGTACAGAGGCAGAGCTTCTCCGTTATACTGGGAGTTTTCTACGTCAGGCGTCTAAACCTACACCCACGGCAGATCCTACGTCTCCAGCCTCCAGCCTCCAGCCACCACGCACCTCCTTTGTCCGTGTTTGCACAGGAACCAAAACAAGGCTTTGGCTTTGGCACTTTTTCAAAGTTGGTAGGACAACACTGAAATACATATTGAGGATGTTGAGAATCAAGAATTGTCTTTCCCCAAGAGTCGTAATCAGTAGGTTTGCAGATTTCCTTAAGAGAGAAGCAGTGTCCCCGCAGGTCTGTCTCCAGGTGTGTTTTGCCCTGATGAGAGCTGCGCAAGTCACGTGAGCTCTGTGCTCCTCATTGAAGTGAAAGGGAATCACCTTTAAAGTGGACTGGGCATGGTTTTGTGTAAACCCAGACATTGGCAAAGGTCCTTGTTTCAGTGAATATGAGGTGAAAAATTACTTTGTCACTAGAGGCCGTACTCTGGGAAGAATCTGTGTTTGATACGTGGTTTGCCCCACTTAGAACTAGAATTCTGGAAGCTACGCCTGTGTGATCCACTGTAGAAGTACTAATCCTCCCTACCTCGCATGGGACTGTTGCAAGGGGGTGAGCAAGTTACAGTGACTGAGCCTTCCCTAAGTCTGGGTTCGAGTTTTAGGTATCTGTGTATCCAGGCTCCACTGGTTACCATTTGTGTGATTTTGGCTGATTTATTAAATCTCTTTGGTGATCCCTCTCATGATCTATAAAATAGTAGCAGCACTCTCGCAGAGCTGCGAGGGTTAAATGAATTCCTAAATGTAATGTGCTTAGGTCAGCATTAAGGTCTCAATATATTATATGTTCGTTTAATGACCATTATTATTCATGCTCATTAAGCCTATTACAGGCCCTGATATTTATAGATGATCAATGGTGTTTTTACGATGAATTAATACTGAGAAATCAGGTTGGCACCCAGCACAGAATCGGGGCTCGGTGAATGTGTTTTCATAGCATGAATGAGCTAGTTCAGTGTTTGGCACTTAGGTGGGTCTGAATCAGGTCAAGGTTCTGGTGGCCCTACCTTCGCCTTGCCCACCCTTTGCTATCTCATCCTTCCTCGGAGGAACTGGTGACAAAGGAGACTTCTGGACACTACCAGGGTGGCTCTGCTCTCAGCACTGCCTCAGTCAGTGAGCAACGTTTTTGGCAAAATGAAAGGGCACAGCTGCTGGAAATATCGAGAAACCTGATACCTGGTCCCAGCGGGGAAAGGGAAAGCATCCCTTTGGCGTGGGCAGCCGCAAACCCAGAATGACAGATGCTGGCAGATTCGGTCCCCAACCGCAGGCAGCTGTCTTTGGGCTCCTCGGGCTCATTCTGGGGCTCCAAAGGCAGAGGAGCCCTTTCTAAACCACAGTCTATCACCAGTTCTCAACCTCTTGGGATTGGGGGCAGCAAAGGACTTAATCGAACCATCGACAGGCTTCCTCAGTAACTGTGTACATGTGAGCGAGGTACTTCCAAAGCTGTGTGCCTCATTCACCTCTATGCCTCCTGGCCTTGCTGTGATGATGGAATGTGTGCACACGTGTAATGTGCCGAGAACAGTGCCTGGAGTGTAGGAAGCTGGCACTGCTCGGCACAATGAATACCGGTTATTACTGAGAACATTCTGCTCAGGACGTGGCGCCTTTGGGTGTAGCTTGGAGCCAGACGGGGAGTGCATGGTATCTTACTACAGAATGGTTGTAATTGCTTGGAACTTGGCGTTAAAAGCCCCGGATTCAGTTCCTGGCTGTTCCACCTACCGGTGCATACCTTGTCTGAGTTTCAGTTTTACCATCCTACATTGGCTAAGCCACCTGCTTCCCTTCCCCACAGGCTCCTGGGAGTACAGATAAGACAGCGGATGGCAGGTGCTGTCTGAAGAATGAAGGGCTAGGCAATGGTATTGCTATCCTGAGATAGTCAGCCTTCCTGCAAACACCCCTCCTTCTTGAATTTAGGGGAGAAGTGATGGTGATTTGGGGAAGGAAGACCTCAGATGTCCCTCACACCCCTGTGATTCTGAGAAGGGTGCACGGAGCTGGGGACCAGACATCTTTGCCCATGTGCATGTACTATTAGCCTGGCTCTGGAGGAGGAAGCATCATGTCCTTTAAAGAGTCACTTAGCTGGTCTTGGAATCAGAGCTCCTTGGATAGGCTCAGAGAATGAAGTCTCTTCAGCAAAGTGAAGGAGCTTATTAACTCTTCTTGTTTAATAGCAACAGTGTGTAATTTATCAACACCTACTGTGTGTCAGGCACTGCTCTGGGTACTGAGGATTCAGCAGTCCCTGCCTTCAGGGGCCTCAGCTTCCCTTTAGAACCCTTTCCTCTCAAAGGTGAAAGAGCTGAGCCCAGGGGCTCAGAGGTGAAGGAGCTTGTACCTACCACATTTTCATTTTGCAACTGAGATGGATATGCAGCCCAGGTCCTCACACGTAGTCTGGGCTCATTTCCCTAAATACAGTTTCTCAGGCTGAGCAAATCATTCTGCTTTTCCTCCCTCCAAGGTTATCCATCACCTCCTCGCCTCAGAAGAATGTGGACTGTAATGCTTGTAAAGAACCCTGTGCCTTTAGGAGGAAAGTGGAGTCGTTATTTCACAGGGGGCTTGCATCCCTCTTTGTTTTGCTGACAGTATTATTTTCTCCCAACAGCTGATTAGCGAGGGCAGTGTGGCTGGGGGCACAGCAGATAAAATTGCAGAAAACTTGCTCAGCAATAGAGGTGACGTCACAGTGCCTTGCATACCCTCGTTTGCTAGTTTCTGTTGTATCCCTTCATCTGGCTTGTTGTCAGACTTCGGAAAACTGCTAAACCTTCAGGGGCTTTGTGTGCTACCTGTGCTGGTTTCCATGGCCAGGGGTGGTGCTGGTTGTGGGCATGTTCCTGTCACTAAGGAAATGAGCTTCCCCAGTGCAGATTCCCATGCCCTGTCTCACCCCAGCAAAGCATAGAACTAACAGAAACACTAAACTCACATTGGATATGTCACTTCAATTTTATTCCTTACTTTGGAAGTGTTTTTTTTTTTTCAAGTAGGTATTTATTTGTGTTTAGATATCTCATTTGAAAGCATTCCTATGTGCAAGACATTTATTTCTCTTAGTAACAGCTACCACACTGAGTGCTTCCTGTGGCCCAGGCATGCTGCCCAGTGGTAGTGGTTTACTTACCTGCATCAGCTCGTTTAATCCGTACAAATCTATAAGAGATAAACACAGTGAGCCCCATTTCATAGGTAAGAAAGTGTCAGGCCTAGGACTGGAACCCGGATCTGCCCAGCTCCAGCGCCTGTGTCCCTAATCACTAGATGGACCTGTCAGTGCACAGATTTCTCGATGGAGGCAGGCAGCAAAGGGAAACAGAGGGACGTGTGGAAGGCAGGACCCCTTCTGCTGCTCATGCATTGCATCAACTATTCACTGAGTTCTGCAGTTTTGGGAATTCTGTTTTTCTAATAGAATAAATATCTACTGTAATAAAACTTTATTCTTATATCATGGGAAGTCCGGGCTGGATTAGTGAAATACAGTCTAATTATGAGACTATTATAAAAAACGATTATGTCTCCAATGTCTCTATTCCTTCCTGTTTCTGGAAGTCACTGCATATGCAAGTGTAATCTTCCTTGTCCCTCCTAAGTACCCACATAGGTTGACAGGGGAGAACTCGAGATGGCTTCTCTCCGAGTAGCTTAGGGGTTAAGGACGTGTGTTTTGTGGGCAGGTGAAAACGAATTCTAACTACAGCTTGGCCACATCCCGGTATGGGCCTTGAGCAAATTACTTCTCAGAGCTTCCATTCGTTTTTTTTTTTTAATCTATAAAATGGACATAATAACACCCTTTGTAGGGTTATTTAAGGGATCAGTAAAATAAAGACATTTTAGAATTGTTCAGATTATGCTTGCAAAAAGTAGACAATAAACCTTGGCGGTTCGTTAATGCTGTTATTCAGCTGTTATCATCCATATCACATGCACATTTTTATATTGAATTCTGTGTGTCCTTTGTTATCCCCAGTATTTGGTATAACCCTATATAATACTACTACTACTACTACTACTACTAATAATAATAAATGATAATAAGTCACTAGTTCTATGATTTGAAATAATAACAACAACAACAATAAAAATAATCAATACCATTGTAGCATTTACTAAAATCCAGTCTCTGGATTAAATACATAATTCTAGGAGACCGGTTGCTTACTTTTAAGTAGCCATGTCCAACTTTTTGTCTTCCCTGGGCCACACCAGAAGAAGAATTAGACCACACTTAAAATGCACTAACACTAACAATAGCTGATGAGCTAAAAAGAAGGTCACAAGAAAATCTCATAATATTTTAAGAATTTGTATTGGGCTGCATTCAAAGTCATCCTGAGCTGCAGGTTGGACATGTCTGTTTAAAAGCTTAAGATAATCATCATTAATATTTACTAAGCCTCTACTTTGGGAGGCATTTTATTAAGAGTCTAAATATAGTAGTTCATCAGTCCTCCATAAATTTATCAGCTAGTCATGACTGTCCTACTGATGAGAAACTGAAGCTCAGAAAGTTTGGATAGCTTGCTTAAGTTTGCACAGCCCATACGTAGCCACACCAAACCTGTCAGATGTCAAAGCCACTACATTACCAGTTGCTCTAATATGGCTCTTGTGGTCCCTTGGAATAAAGATCACTTCTTTATTACCAATGGGAGGTGGCCTTAAATATTTAGCTAAAGAATAGGTGGGTAGCATTAGTCACTGGTTATTAGTTAGAATAGGTTGCACGGTAGACTAAAGAAGATTGTTGACCACTGTCTTCTCTTCTCTCCTTATTTTAAAAAGCCTCTTCAGTCTGTTCCTCTCTGTGCAATTCATTTTTCATTTGGCTTTATTGCAATTAATTTCCCTTGTGTGGTAGATTCAGGCAATGCTGTGACACAGTTCTGCTTTGATTCACTTTTAAATCAGATCTCAATGATGGAATATTCATCCCATTGCCACAGCATCAAAAACATTTTTGTTGGTCTTCAGCCATCTGGAACATTGACAAGCGTGTCTGTCATGCTTCTTATCTCAGTCTTTCTCCAAGGAAAAAGAAGCTACTGGAGATGGTATGTGGGGGTCCTGCTTTTCAGGGCGTGTGTGCTAGGCTTGGATATTCAGAGAAGCAGGGACAGGACTGACAAAGAAGAGGAGAACAACCCAGGAACTCCTTGAGTATTAGGAGTGTGTAGCCCAAGCCTAAAACATAAAGAAGCAGAGAAATAGCACCCGTTAGTGGCTCCGGGCCACTTTTCTTATTAAAGAAGGCTCAATACGTTGACACATAAATCTATATATTTAGTAACCTGAAAAAAAATTGTTCTACTTTTCGTCTCTCTTTTTGATATTTTATATAGGTACTTTCAAGAAGCAAAATGCATAGAATTTCTGCAACAGGAAAAATCCTACCATATGCTGCCTCCGTCACCACTTCCTAATCACTTGGTATTGACAGTTACTTAGCCATTAAGGTTGTTGTGGAGCTTCAAAAGGAAAATGTATAGAAAATGCTTGGATTGTGGGAATACTTGTGTTTTAACTATCATCATCATCATCATTATCATTATTAAAAAATGTGAAACAGGAAGATTAAATTATTGAATTATATATGTCCTCACTCCCTCATTGTCTATACAGATACAGCCCGAGAAAAAAGAAAAATGAAAACCAATAAAACTAGGCAAATGTCATTGTTTGGGTAGCTTGAAACTCCTGAAATACATCGTGTTATTCCACCCTTTCCAGCCGTTAAATCCTGCTCGGCGGAAGCACTTCTATATTCATGTTTAGGCTCACTCAGACTAAATTTGTTTCCACTGTGAATAGAATTAAATGACGTGTGAAAATTCACTCATCTCTAGTTTCCTTATTAGTTATATAACGTGACATTTTTAAAGAGTGAGGGCTGTACTTTTTTTTACATTTCATTTTGTGCATTTCAGAATTAAACAGCATGAGAATTCATGCCTCAACTATAAAAGCTTTAATGGCTCAGAATATGTAAGAAATACTGGGAGCACATCATTGGTTCAGCAACAGGATTTTAAGTTCCATGAGGAACGGCCTGCTAATGTCTCTCTTCCCTTTGTCTAGAGGCTGGTACAATTTTCTGTGTTCCAAAGAATCTTGATAAATGTATAAATGCAGATTGTTTTAGCTGAATAACTGAATAAATAACTCACTTGAATATTCTATAATAGGAGTCTTAGCATCTAGTTAGAGCTAAGATAATATTCCGGACTTAACTGTGATTCTTTGTAGAGGTGAAACAGTACAGGATCATGCAGGTTTATTATTGTTATTGTTAGTGACAAACAAAAACAATAGCCTTTATATTTCAGCCCCTCCTGCCTGCCAGGCATGTGCAGGAAGTGTTATGTACATTATCTCATTTAGTTCTCAGTGAGACCCTGAGAGGTGGTGGTTATTGCAGTCATTATACAGGTGAGGAAAACTAAGGCTTAGAGAGACGTGGCTTCTCTGCTTACACAGATGGTGAGTGCTCAGGCTAGCCTTCTGCCTGACTTTGAAACCCAAGTTCTTTCCAGGAATATCCCAGCCCTTCTGCCTGTGTCAGCTGGGCCTTTTCTGCACCACGTTTCAGAACTGAAGCATCTCTAGGAATGCAGAAAGGCTAAAAATATCCAACTCTCTAGTCTTTGACCTGCCTGGGGACTGCCTACAGGAGTCACAGCTCGCAATGTGTGCCAGAAAATATCATTAAATTCCCATCAGTCCCCTGAAACTATCAAGTCTGCAGACATATGGGTATTTGATCTCCGAGAAAGCTCCTTGCAGACCCAAATGGAAAGGCATTTAATTTGCAAGCCCAGGCTAAGTTACATGAGATCAAAGAAAGAGGGAGTTCCCTGGTGGGTTCGAAGATACATTAAATGCACATGGAGCCAAGTCTTGCTCCCTTTCTATGTCTTGCTTCGTGGGTCAAGGATCAGTTTTGCAGACACGGCATGGAAACTCAAATGGAAGGCACAGTTCGCGAACGAAGCTGCTGAGTTGTACGTGTGACCTACGGTGCCTTCTGCATTTTAATTAGGAAGTTTGGAGTTTATGACCATTATTTCTTCCTCTGTGCTCCCTTTGCTTAAAGTTAATTAAGTTTGCTGCTCTCCAGATGCTCAGCTTCCCACACCCCAAGGAAGGGAAGCTGACTGTGTGTGAAGGCCCCGGAGCTGACAGAAAGAGTCACAAGATTGCTATTCAGCTGCAGGATGGCCTGGCCTCCTAAGACCTTGCCACTGTCCCCACAGCTTGCCACTGAGGAGCTCTAACTGCCAAGGACACAGAGACAGCAGTTCTCTACCCTGGCCTTCCGTAGAATCTGGTGGAGCATTGAATGGGGTGTCCTTCCCTACATTTTGCCATCAGGAGCCGTGATAACTACGGCATAAGTAATAAAGGGAGCATGTGCCGTGCATTTCTTCCATGACAGGAAGTGTTTGGCGTGTGAACTGCCTCCTGGAATGAACTCCCTGCATCCTGTCAGCACTCCTATGCTGGAGGTTTTCTCTTCATTCTCACCGTATATTTGAGAAGTTGAGGCACAGAGAGGTTAGTAACTCGCCCATGGCAACACAGCAAGAAAGACATTTATCCATTGGCCCAGTCAGTTACCCATTGATATCCCAAACTACAGTATAAGCACACACAGAAACCCGAACCAGGCCATTTATCTCTTCTCCACTCGTGGCCTATCCAAAGTTATTAATAATAGAGAAAACCAAAGAAAGCAAACCAATTAGGATGCTTCTGTGGTACACCTCCAAATCATTTAATTATTAGCGAGACTTACTCAGAGCTCTCTGTGTGATAGAATGCTAGAGGACTACTCTCCAGAAGAAATATTAATAAATGGCATTTTAAATAATCTAATAGCCACATTGAAAAAGACAAAGCAGACATAATTTTAATAATATACTGTGTTTAAAACCACTAGATCCACATATTATCATTTTGACATACATTCCATATAAAAACTGTTAATGTGGTATATTACATTTTTATTATTCATTTAAGTCTTTAACATCCAATGTATATTTTATAGCACATCTCAGTTTTGACTAGCCGCATTCCCAATGATCAGTAGGCACATGTGGATATCAGATAGCACAACCCCAGGTAGTTGTTGGGAAGCGAATAGAGGCATAAATATAGGGTTACTGCCCTCAGAGGAGTGACATGGAAAGAGTCTGATAAGACAGAGTGATGATTATAGTACATGTGGAAAGTACAGTCATGGAGAAGTCATGGAGTATGTTGAGCAGACACAAGAGGGGCCATAAACCAGTCAGTAAGAGGGGAAAATGGGGAAGGATCCTGCAGGACATGGTAATTGCACTGAATCTCAAATGATAAGTAGTAGTAAACCAAGTAAAGGTTGAGAAAGTTATGACAAATAGAGCATTAGATCAGAGACCTTAGAAAGATATCCATGTACACTTCCCCCCCACCCCGCCCCCCCACCCAATGAGAGCTTTAAGGAAAACACATGGAGAAAGAAAGAAATGTCTTTTCAACACATCAAGTGGGAATAACTGAATATTTGTAAGAAAAGTAATGAAGCTCAACCCTTGTATAAACTGTATAAAACTTCACAGTAAAACATAGTAGAATATCTTCTTGACTTAGGGTAGCAAAATATTTCTTAGGTAAGTCACAAAAAGGAATAACCATGAAAGGAAGAAAAAGATAAATTAGAGTTCTTCAATATCAAATACTTCTGCCTGTCAAAAGACATCTATTAGAAAATGAATAAGCAAGCCACAAACTGGGAGAAAATGCACCCAAAACATTTATCAGGCAAAGAAATGGTATTGACACTCTATAAATTATTCCTGCAACTCAATAATGAAAAGATATCCCCCCAAATTGGGCAAAAGATTTAAACAAACACTTCACAAAAGAAGATATATAATACAAATGACCAAGAAGCCCATGGGACAGTGCTCAACATCATTTGTCATCAGAAAACTACAAATTACAACCACAACAAAATGACCACATACCCTCTGGAATGGCTAATGCCAAGTGTTAAAGTGACTGACACCAAATGTTGATGCATTTGTGGAACAATTAGACCTGTCATATATTGTTGGTAGGAATGGAAATGGTACAAGGACTTTGGAAATGGTCATGCTGCCTCTTACATACCAAACACATACCTATGAGGAAGGAAGATGTAAGTTCACAGAAGACTTGTACTAGGAGCCCTAGCAGCTGTATAATTAACTGCCTGAGCCAGAAATAGTCCTGGGGTCAATCAATTGGAAAACAAATAAGCAAACTTTGGTGTGCTTATGCAGTAGAATACTACAGGGCGATTAAAGAAAAGACTGATGCATGTAATAGCATAGATGACTGAGAAATAATGTTGAGCGAAACAAGGCTTGTGTGTGTGTGTGTGTGTGTGTGTGTGTGTGTGTGTGTGTATAAAGGTGCTGTATCAAACTTGTTCAACCTGTGGCCCAGGACAGCTTTGAACATGGCCCAATGCAAATTCATAAATTTCCTTAAAACATTTTTTTTGTGTGTGACTTCTTTTTTTACTCATCGTTTATCATTAGTGTTAGTGTATTTGTGTATTTTATGGGTGGCCCAAGGAAGCCAAAAGACTGGACACCCCAATACTGTATGATTCTATTTGAAATCCTAGGCCAGACAATACTATCCTAAGATGGAAAGAGAAATTAGGGTGGGGTTGCCGCTGGTTAGGGGAGGTGGAGGAAGCTGTTGGCCATGAAGGGGCATGAGGAGACATTTTGGGGTAAAGGTGATGTTCTGTGTTTGGAGAGGGGTTTGGGTTATACAGGTGTATGATTTTGTTAAAACGCAGCAAATGTGTGTCAGGAAGTGAGTGCATGTGACACTCAAGGATCTGCTATAAACTCACAATAAATGAGTTTTGTGTTTTATTCCATAAAGACATTTAGTAAATTTCTACTTAACCAAGAGAATTATAGGTTGTGGTTGAATAATTATCCTAGATCCTTCTAGTCACTTCACCTCCTTGGCTGGGTCTGCTGTACCCAGTTAGGGATAACAACACATACTGTATCTACATTAGACTTTGTAAAAGTCACATGTGTCTGGGTTAAAAAAAAAAACAAAAGAAAACGTAAAATGCAGCCTATCGTCAGAATTATGTAAATTCAGATAAATTAGAGATGGGAAAGACCAAATTTCCTTAATACTCTGCCCTGGAGACATTGATGTACATGTACACACCAAAGGGCACCACCAAGTCTGTTCTGTGACCCTTCTCTTTGGAAGGAGGACAAGACTTGGGATACTCAGAGTCAGAATTATGCAAATATATGCTGAACAGGAAAGCACGGTTCTCCATAAATCTTCTCCCCTTTAGGAAGCTAGTGTCATGGCAAGGAGTTGTTCAGAAAGGAATTTTGCATTTTCAGAGGAAAAACAGCAATTCTGGTTAATAGTGATCTCTAACCATCCTTAGTTTAACCCTTTTGCTGTGATGTTCAGATATATTGGAACGCGTATATTCCTGAGCTCAAAAAAACTTTGTTATTCAGTGTGAGACTGTTTTAAAGACTTTTCTCCATTTACAAGATGTTTAAATGTGTTTTCCTGTGGCTTGCACTGTCAACAATGAAGATGTTTTGTATGCCATGTTGTATAACATTTTGTGATACATTTTTTTGTCATCAGTGCCATTAGATTCTAATTTATCTATACTTAAATCTGATTGATGCCACTTAGTATGTTTTGAGTATTTTTTGCTAAAATTCAATATAATGGTAAATTGATTACTATATAACAAAAATGTTAAATAAAAGTAATGTCATTTATATACAAAACAGCTCAAAATGTTACTATTAAATGCATAAAATAGTCAAAATATCAACTTTTTACTTTTTGTGGCTTTTTGACACATTTTGAAAAAAAAAATTGAAGTCAGTTAACACAGCAAAAGGGTTAAGATCCTGGCTATCTACTCCTCTGGCAGTAAGGTCAGTGTGGCCATAGGTAGCCCTGATCAGGAGGGCTAATGCAATCTCTGTCTCTCTTGAAGACACTAAACTCTGTAATATCACCAAGGAAAGCATTTGCTTAATGCAAATTACCATCCCCTCCTTTAAATACATCCATTATTCAACAGTCACACCCATGGAGATTTCTCATTATGAAAGATCTTTGGGGAGGAACACTTATTTGCAAGCTGTTGATCAGTTCATCAGATTGGATATAAAATACCCTGGCAGCAGGTGTCTCAGTCCCTTGGGTTTGCCAAGTGGAGAATTCCAAAGCATTCTAGGGCTCTAAGAATTTCATTCAAGGGTAGTCAACTTGACCAGTGATGGACAAGAAATACATTGCTGTATGAAAAGCTAAACAATTCTGCTCCTCTAAATGACATTGCCTTAAAGCATCAATTATGCAGAGTTAACGTTAGAGGTGCTTATTTAATGCATCCATTTTAATTTCACTTCTGGTTTCTTGAACATTATTACTTTTAATCATAACAATAAAAAACAACAGTAATATTTCATTTTTTTAATTCCCATTTCAAAGGCTGCAAATTATAGTTGTGGGTAATGGTTTTTGGACAAAGCAGTCATTTTCAGTTTAAACATGGGGCCAACATCTGTACCTAATATGTTCTCGCAGAACAAAAGTTGACTGGTGCCTAGAATGAGTCATCTAAGACACACAGTCTTTTCCTATCTCAGGGATTCAGTGCAGTTGGCCCAATGGAATTCCTGGTGTAAATAATACTCTCTTTCGAATATTATTTCAAAATGTATTGATTTGCTTCATGATAATAAGCCTCATTTTAATTTCTGCTTTATTCATTGTGATGTTGACAAGCTCTTATATTCATCTATCCATTTAGTTATTTATTTTGCAAGCATTTATTGATTGCTCAGTATGCTAACTCTGTGCCAAGAAATGGGGATTTAAAAATGTATAAGACATCAACCCATTCCCCAAGGAGCTCATATTCTAACTGGGGAGATGACACATGAACAGTTAAATAATAAAGTATGAGATTTATAAATTTCATGTAGCATTTGATACTTTTCTAAATGTCTTAAAGCAGTCAAGGAAGTGATTTTTAGTCCCATTTTATAAATTCATAGCACACCGAGGCCTAGGGGTACGACTTCCCCAGAGTCACATAGCTAGTTAGCTAAAACTGGAAGTAGAACTCAGGCCTTTGCTTTGCTAACCAAGGCCTTTTTCTGTCAAAGCCTACTGTCTATATTTAGTGATTATGCTTACTGCTTTAGTTAACTTTGAATATCTACTTTGTGCTTAAAAAAAGAATCCAAATCATTTTTGCTTCAAGAAAAATGCTGACTTTCCTAATTGCAGGCTTAACCAAGTACTATAGTGTATATGCCTTGTACATAGATCATTACCGATTAAAGTCTGTAGAAGCAGCTGATGTAGCTCATCTTGCAGGAAGTAATATGGCAAAATTGAAGCTGCCCATACTGAGTGTTCATCTATTATATACGTGCCAAGGAAAGTAGCCAGTTTGTCTTGAAAGAGAGGAGCCCACAAAGGCATCTGGAGTCTAGCATAGACTGGTTTCTCATTTTCCCAACACTCATGAATATATCCCCAAGGTGGAAACCCTCTGAGTCCAACCTCTAGAACAGAGGTTGACGAGCTAAATCCTACAAACCAAATCCAGCCCACCTAAATTTTTACAAATAAAACTTCATTGCAATAGCCATGCCCATTAGTTTACAGGTTGTCTCCAGGTGCATGCAATTATTACTGAGCACTTGCTGCCTATCAGAACTAGTACCAAGCACTTTACAGGCATGTTAGTCTCCTAGCTCACTAAGTTATGAGTAAGTATAACATTGAGAAAACTCAGTTTTGAAGAGTTTAATTTCCCAAAGTCACATCATTAGTAAATTACAGAGCATTTTGGTACCCTGATTCTAAAGCCAAATGATCTTAAACACCATGCATCACCATCTGTGGGCCCCACACAAAAGGGGTACAGTAGACTCTCCATTAACCACAACTGAAGCAACTGGCAAAATCTCAAGCAACTGGCAAATTGTTTTTGCCGGTTGCTTGAGATTCTGCCGTTTCCTTGAGAGTGTGAGTGCTTTAATTCCGGTTAACAGAGAATCACTTATATTTATCCAGCATCTACCAATTCCCATGGGTGCCAGTAACTGACAGTCTACTGTGTAATTATTGCCTTGTAACAAACAACCCTATGTTCAGTGGTGTAAACAACCACTTGATTGTGCTAATGATTTTATGGCTTGGGAAATGGGGCAGGGTCCAGAGGGAATGACTCATCTTTGCTTCACAGTGACTTCAGCTAAGCTTCTCAAATGGCTGGAGATGTCTGGGAAGGCTTCATTGGCATTGTGTATCTGGGGTCTTGCTCTGGTTTTTTTGCTTCTGTTGGGGCTAAACTTTCCAAGATTGTATTCTTCCCATGTCTAATGCCTGAGTTGCGGTTGCTGGAATAGCCAGGGCTGGCTGAGCATCTCCCTCTTTTCACATAGCCTTTCTGCACAGGTAGCTTGGGCTACAGGGAAGTTACATGTAAGGCCTCTTACATGGCTGCTGGGTTCCCCCAAAGGGAGCATTTCAAGAGATAGGAAGTGGAATTTTTCTGGTTTCTTAAAGTTTGTGCAGAAAACTGGTGCAGCATCAGTATTCTACTGATCAAAGTCATCAATATAGCTCACCCAGATTTATGGATTGGGGGGAGTAGAGTAAAAAACTTAGCAGTCATCTTTAATCTGTCATGGAGATTTCCAGAGAAAATACGTTTTGGAAACATTGACTATACGTGTATATTCTTACTACCTCTGGGTGATTCACAATGTACATTGGTCTAGTGAAGACTGAGAGAATTCCCAGAATGGATAAAATTGACTTGCAAATATATTTAGCCATAAAAATCTTATTTTTTCATTACAACTGTTAATATCATATAGCACTCACTTTATGTAATCTTTTTTTAAGGAAATACTCTGAAATGGGATAGTTTATGTACAAAAATATCTTTGCACTATTATCTGTGATATGTGAATGTTGCACACAGCTCTATGTTAAATATCTAATACCAGAGAAATGGTTAGTTAAATAATGTTTCTATCGTAGGACATTACATCAGCGTTAAAATTGTTTACAGAAAATTTTTCTATCTAAAATTGTTTGCATGGTAAAATTCTTATGCCATATTTTTTGTTTTTGCTTAGTTTTGTCTCAACTCTTTAAGATAATTGTAACTTCATATGCAGTTGTGAAAAATAATACAGAGAGATTCTGTACACCCTTCATTCAATTCCTCCAAGAAGTTGATATTGATACAATCCACTGACCTTGTTCAGATTACACCAATGTTACACATACATGCACATATTTAGTTCTATGTAATTTTTAAGCGTGTTTACAGTCACATAATCACCACCTCAGTCAAGGTTCAGAATAGTTCCATCATAAGGCTCCCTCGTGCTACCTTTTGTAGCCACAGGCATCTTCATGCCCTATCTTGCCTGGCAACCACTGATGTGCTTTCCATCTCTATAATTTTATCATTTCAAGAATGTATATAAATATGTACAACATGTAACATTTTAAGGTTGATTTTTTTCACTCAGCACGATTCTCTTGAGATTCATTCTAGTTTTTGCATATTAAATAGTTCTTCCCTTTTCTTGTTGCATAGTATTCCGTGGCATGGATGTACCACAGTTTTTTAGTCATCTGTTGTTGAAGAACATTTGGGTTGTTTCCAGCTTTGAAACTGTTATGAATATTTCTGTACAAGTGTATGTATGAATATAAGTTTTCATTTCTCTAGAGTAAATGCCCAAAAGTGGAGCTTCTGGGTTGTATGGTTATAGTTTTAAAAGCAAAATACCTGGCAAAATTGTATATGCACACTGTGTAAATTATCTAGTAAAACACTAGAAACAGATATATTCAAAATATTAGCAGTGTGCTGACAGATTTACAAATAATTTTAAAACCTTTTTATATTTTTCTAATTTCCAAAATTTTCCTAACAAATAGAAATTATATTTAGGTTTAGAAAAAAGTTTTTAAAAAGTAAGAAAGAAATGCAGGTAAGAATGGAAGGAAAATTTTTGAAATACTTGAAGTAACTATTTCTGAATAATGAGATTAAATTTTAATCTTCTTTAACATGTTAAGAACTTTCAAAAATTTGTTTAATGAACACTACTCTTAAAATTAGGAAAATATGTTACCTGTTTTAAATGTTGAAATTGTTCTTGTATACTCTATTCAGATATTAGTCTGTTTTTCTATAGATCGATATCCGTTTATAGTAATTTTTCAGGATCTGATACTTAGAAAAAAATGGTTATTTTATTTCCCATTGCATCTTAAAGCTGATTTTTATACAACATCCATGACTGTTTCTTCTGTTTCAGTAGATATCTCATGATATTCCTTACTCTTCTAAAATTGCCACATAAAGCCAGAAATACATTTTAGACCTGTAGATAATTAAAGTTGTGGTTTTTTTTTTTTTTTTTTTTTTTTTTTTTTGTACAGACTTCTTAACATTGAATAAGAAATCTGAAGAAGGTAAAGGGGCTCAAATAAATGGTGGTGGACAAATATGTATTACCATGTAAACTGACTCTGGGTGGTGAACATACAATGTCACCCCAAGACATTTAATAAAAATTGAAGTTAATAAAAAGAACTTTGAATCTTTCCAAAACTATGGTTACAGACAATATTTTAGCACAGAGAGATGCCCTGTGTCTAATGGAATTAAATAAGCACAGCCAGTCTCTTCCTTGGGGGTCTTTTCTGTTCTGTTCCCTCTCCCTGCTTCCCACCTCTCTCTTGTTACCGTGTAAACAGGTCCATGTCTTTACATAGGGCCCCGTCGCCACGCCATCTGATGACTAACAACAATTCCATAGTTACCTTAAAATAAAAATTAATGAAAGCTTGATGTGCCCATGGTTGAGTTTCTGTAGTTGAGTTTTTATCAAACAAGTCGAATGTTTTTACCCACCAGAGACACGAAATTCGAAAACACACCTCGGTCAGATCTTCAACTGTGTGCCTTCTCCTCACTTCCAGCTTCACGAAGTAGATAGACTGCATTCAAGATAATTTGAAATAAAAACTATCCTGAAGGTGGGTCATTTATGCTTTAGGGGGAAAAAAGTCCAGGTTATGAGAATTCAGACTTCGAAGGAATTTACAAGTATTGATTCATTAATCCTCATCAGAGGACCCCAAGCCCACGTCTCCTTTGCAGCTAATGGAATAGAGAAGCAGCGTGCTGAAGAGACGCCAAGTCCGTGGCTTTGACCAGGGCGTAAGAAAATCAGTGATTCTGGGTTTGTAGTTTTCTTTTTTCTTTGCTTTTTGTTCTTGCTTTCTTCCTTCTTCCTTCTTTTCTTCTTCTTCTTTCTTCCTTCTTCCTTCTTCCTTCTTCCTTCTTCCTTCTTCCTTCTTCCTTCTTCCTTCTTCCTTCTTCCTTCTTCCTTCTTCCTTCTTCCTTCTTCCTTCTTCCTTCTTCTTCTTCTTCTTCTTCTTCTTCTTCCTTCTTCTTCTTCCTTCTTCTTCTTCTTCTTCTTTCTTCTTCTTCTTCTTCTTCCTTCTTCTTCTTCTTCTTCTTCTTCCTTCTTCTTCTTCTTCTTCCTCCTTCTTCCTCTTCTTCTCTTCTTCTTCTTCTTCTTCTTCTTCTTCCTTCTTCTTCTTCTTCTTCCTCCTTCTTCCTCTTCTTCTCTTCTTCTTCTTCTTCTTCTTCTTCTTCTTCTTCTTCTTCTTTCTTCTTCTTTCTTCTTCTCTCTTTTTTTTTTTTTTGGTTACTCTGACTAACTTTATTTAAGACCTGACTAACACTATTCAACTGATAATAGTAACAAGGTTTAATGTTATTCTTTCTGATTCTATAGGTCAAGTTCTTTTTCTTTTTCTTTCTTTTTTTTTTTTTATGCATAAGTAGCCTGGTCTTTGAGGGCAAGTGAGAACAGAATGAGCCCCCATATTGTCCCAGTGACATCTTAGAAAAACATGACGTTGACACTGGTTTAGTTTCTGTTTTCATTGTGTCATTAACCCCTGGGCAGAGATGCTATTATTGTCATTGAACCCTTATTGGGCCAAAAGCAGAGCGAAGCCCAGAAGGTAAGGCAACTGACCTCAGAAGGCAAATTCTGCTAAAGCAGTTTACGGATTCTGTAAATGGCAATTCAAAATTCTTTCCAAAATGGGCAGTAGTTCTTCCATCATACGTCTCCAGGGCCAGAAGGTAAGAATTCAGCCTCCTTAAGATATGGGTCATTTTTTCCCTAGTGCTTTTACCAAGAAACCTTTCGAGAAAGGGAGTGAACAGCTAATGCTTGTGGAAAACTTTTAGTTGGCACAGGCTAGAGCTAATCAAACTGATGACTATCTTTGTGCTGTATTCCCAGATTTCAAATCCTGTTTCAAATCTGCATTCTCAAGGAAGATGGTATTGACCACAGCACTGTGAAGATGTTAGAAATGTCTAATTAGTGGTTTCTCCAGACTTTTCTTTCTCCTTCTTTCTAGTAAACATTTATTAAGCACCATGTTAGCAAGTGTCCTTCACTACACCAGTCATTGCGACCGAGAGAATGAACAAACACACTATCTAAAAGGAGAACTACACTTCAAATTTGTTGTTTCTGTGTCCCCTGTAGACAGTGTCCTCCCTGTCCCCTGATTGGACGTTTCGGTGAGGATGATCCTTTCCCCATTTTTAGCCTTGGTTTTCACTCTGTACCTAGCCCTCGGATGGAACATGTGACCTAGACTTAAAACAACCAGTGTACCTCACTTTGGGCAGTGATGGATTCAGTAATAAGCACAATCCCCAATTAATGCTCATGAGAAGCAATGAGATTACCATGGAAATCTTGAGAACTTCTTTCTGTTTCTATTAGAAATAAACAGGAGACAAAGCCTGGAGCCGTGGCAGCTGTCTGGTGAGCAGTGGGGCTAAAATTAGAGTAAATACTAAGAATGAGGTCAGGAAACAAAGCAAAACCCCATCTTGTTAACACCATGGGAATTGTGGATCAAACCACTCCTGAAGGAGAACTCTCTCTAAACTATTCAGTTGTGTGAGCCGGTACTTCTTTTTTGTTTTTCTGAGGGCTTCTTGAATTGGAATGTCTATCATTTAAATAGTCTTGAATAATATACAGAAGAACAGAGGGACCATATGGCAAGTGTCATAGCAGATTTGTGGGTTAAATAAAGCAGAAGTTCAGGGGATGGAGACATGACTTCTGCCCAGGGCACGGAGGAAAAGGGGCAGTGGACCTAACAGAGAGGGTGGCACGACTCCTTCATGAGCCTCCACACCTGAATTAGTCTAAACTTTGTAATGGTGTTGATTTTCAGTGAACCATTTCCAAATTTTTATGATCTGGCCACCAAATGTCAGTCAGGCTGAAGGGAAAATACATTAGGATTTAGATTGGAGGCCTGATACATAGAAATGCATCAATTTTAACATTTACATTAAGTACCCACTATGGTTTTTTTACTGTTTACAGTGAAAGTAGTTAACAAAAGACAAATGAGATCTTCAGAAAGCCTTTTCCTCATCTGGATCCCATCCCCGTTCTTCCAGAATTTCTTTGGGAAAACTCTTTCTCCCCTTCACTTGGCTCGGGCAGTTGGATGGGCTGACTACACACCTCCGGCTCCAGGGGGGACAATTACCGAAGCCTGTTCTGTGCAGAGCTGCCTTCCCTGGGACATTCATAGGCGTGGCTGGGGAAGGGCAGTCTGTTTTCTCTGGATGTGTCCCTGTGAGGATGTGAACCCAGTGCTCCCCACCCAAGGGATGGAGGGAAATGGATCTGAGCTGGAGAGAGAGTGGCCCCTTGTGGTATCCTTTGAGCCCTGGATCCAGCTGTCCTTGATGTCACCCTGGACTCTGGGTTACGTGAGCAATTAAACATCTTTCTAGGGTTCCGAGTCCCCAGGGAGCTTGTTGATTGAGGAAACGAGTCTCACAAACATGAGAAAATGACAGAATGTGATGATGGCTGTTTCAAAGAAGGGAAACCTCCGTGTGAGCCAAACGCTTTTGGAAGCATGTGGGACTTGAGCTGAATTTACGTGTTACTCACGTTTCATTTTTCTCATGAAACATGTCAGCAGAGTATACTGGGGCCTTTCATTCAGAGCAACACTGACACACATCTGTTCAAATAAATCAACGTTCCAACTCTCAAGCGATTCATTTGGCAGGAAAAACCATTTCTGTCCCCATTCTACATAGAAGGAGTAAAAGAACACAAGAGAAGGGGGATGGGAAAGATCACTTTTCACGTACTCGAGTGCGATAGCGGTAGTGATGGCGTGGTGGTGGTGGTGGTGGTGGCAGAGGTCGCGGGAGGAGGCGGAGAAATGGTAATAGCAGCACTAGTGTTAGTAATGACAGCAGTAACGTGACGGTGCTGGTGGTGGTCGTCATAACAGTAATGACAATGTTGGATTTTCTTAGTTCGTACTGGCTGTCCGGCGGCTTTGCCAACTGATGGCTGTGCGTTTCCTTACGTAATGCTCACAGCAGCCCTAGGAGGTGGGTACCGTCATTACCTTCATTCCGTCTGTGGGATGAGCTGCCATGCTGGGGTCACGGTCGCAGAGCCTGGATTTACATTCAGATCTGTCTAATAATCTCAGAGCTTGTATATTTAACTACCACACTATTCTGCGCCATGTTTAATTCTAAAAAGGAATATCCAGCATGTGCATGTATACGGATAGCAGTGCCTGGAGTATCTCAGACCTCAACCTGAACTACTTGAGAGGGCTTCACATGCTGCATCTGAGGCAGCCGCTGGACCGGCCACCAGACAGGATCGCGGGGACACCCGGAGTAGGTCCTGTGGCTGGGAACATGCTGGTGGCAAGCAGGTCAGTCTCCTTTGGAGAGTGTGTTTTCAGTCTTCATTTTCTTAATATACGCATCTCATACTTTGTGAGAACTGTTTATGGAAAAGAAGTTGGGGTACAAATGTCAGAGAAATGGCTCATCGCTTTATTTTCTTCAAGTCTGATTGCTTTCTGGAGTGCAGTTTATGTGTCGTACTCGGTGGGTACACATTGACTAGGGAAATGGTATCTTGAAATCAGCTCTTACTGAACCGTGTGCATAAAATAGAATTGAACTGCGCCGTTTGGACTTCATTTTAGGTCTTCTGCTTATTCAGTTTATCTAGTTTCACAGTGATTTTTAGGTTCTAATTCCAATTCTAGTATGTGACATGTACAATCACAGAGACATTATTAAATTGGATTTGCAGTTGTCCAGCGATCTCAGTGGTGTCTCTGGAAATCAGCTTTAATACTAAGTGTCCATCATTTCTCTGTTCTGCTGATGGTGGGGTTTTACATGTTGACTGACAGCCCGTCCCTACCCTTGGTGTATTTACTCCATCTCCATGATGTGGAGAACCTGGCCACCAAGGACTATTTCTAAGCCCCGGTGTCAGAAGAATGCAGTGGGATAGAACATCGCAGGAGATGAAAACAGTTTGAGCAGAGGTCAAGGCAGAATGTGCACGGCTCTGTGGCGCCCCAGTTTAGTGGCTGTGTATGACCTTGAGCAAGACGCCTGGTCTCTCTAAGGTCAGCAGAATGGGACATCTTAGTACCCATCTCTTAGGGTTGCTCTGAGGATGCAATGCATAGCATACAGTGATTAGGAAAGATTCACTGCTGTCATTGTCATCATTACTTTTACTTTAGGAACAGGGAGATGTGAATTTTCAGGTCATCACTTCAGACAAAAATGCGGCCTTTTGTTTCTGCGGAGGTACCTGAGGGCCAGAGCCAAGTGAAGATGACTCAGTCAGTGCACCCAGAAGGGGACCAAGGAGGGCGGAGCAGGGGGCGTGTCTGACAGAATGAGTGATGGGGCCGCCGGGGTAGATGCCCACAGTTGTGTGACTGATGATGACAGTGAGGGCAGTGAAAGCAATGACCAGGAAAATTACCCTGTTTTCTGTAGCTTGCAAACTCATGTGTCCTTGTCGGTGTTTCCTGGGATGGTTTTCAACTTCCAGAAGGCATATTTTTTTTTCTGAAAGCAGACCAAGTAGAGTGAATAAATACATAAATAGTTCTTTGGGTACAGTGCCCAGCAAACAAGTGCTTAGCCAGTATCTGTTAATTTTTTAAAAGACTTTTGCCAATGAAGTGGAATAGAAAAGGAGAACATCTTAAACTAATTGGGAAAGTGCTGTGTTATATACCCACAAAATTTTTATTTTGAAACCCTGATCCCCAATGTGATGTATTTAGAAATGTGGCCTTTGGGAGGTGATTAGGTTTAGGTAAAGTCATGAGGGTGAGGCCCTCAGAATGTGATCAGTGCCCTAAAAAGAAGAAATCTGAGAGAGCTAGCGTGCTCTCTCCTCTCTCTCCCCTCTGTCTCTCTCCCTCTCTTCTTCCCTCTCCCTCTGCCCCATCCTACTATGGGGGGCACAGCAAAAAGGCAGCTATCAAAAAGCCAGGAAGAAGGCTATCACCAGAATTCATCCATGCTGTTGCCACCTTGATCTTGGACTTCCAGCATCAGAACTATGAAAAACAGATTTCTCTTGCTTAAACCACTCAGTCTATGGTATCTTGTCATGGCAGCCCATGCCCTAAGATACGAGTGTCCTCTGCAGTCACTGATAACCAACATGTTCCCTCACATCGATGGGGGAGAGGGGGCCTGGAGAACGCAGTGGTGACATGAGCTGGAGCAGTAGATCCCAACCTGACCCCACAACAGGGAAGTCCTGGGATGCCAGCAAAGCCCTTGGATTTCAAACAAATTGCCCATGTGTTTCACATGTGTGGCCAGGTATGAGAATCACTGGTCAAGGAGGAAGAGCCACCTGGCTTTGGAGTGAAACTTACCCAGAATTCTGACCCTGCTGGTCTTGCTGCCTTAGACAGTTCCTCTACTTCTCTAAGGGACTTACGTGTCTTCATCTCGTCGAAGAGCGGTAACAGTAAGGCTAACCTGTATCAAGGCCTGCCACCTTCCAAGTACGCTGTGTTTACTGCATATTATCTCATTTAATTCTTACAGCACATTTTATTTTTAAAGTGAGGGGATTGGGAGGGAGAGGGATAGGCAGAGCTCGAGCAGGAGAGAGACAGGCAGTAAAGGCTGCATGGAAGACCCCACAGCTAGAAAACGCAGTTAGAGACAAATGCAGGCGTCTCAGACAGCAGGGCTGCAGTTTCTGTGAGGGCTCGGATGTTAATTTTAAAGTGCTGGGGTTAGTAACTGACGTGGTATTTATTCCCTAAATTATAGTGGCTGTTGTATCTGTTGAATTACTATCAGTTGTCTTTGTTATTAAGACAGACCTGCTACAGGCTGTGATGGATGGGTTGCGTGGCTCTAATCAAGACCAGTGTTTTCCAGGAAAACAAGTGATTCCGATCTTTCGCAGACTGAAACTAACTCTTGCTAAAGGTAATAGAGCCATCAATTAAGGCTTCTGGTTTTGGAGTCTGAGGGCTACCAGCTAGCTACTAGTTGTGTGTTCTGGTCCAGCCACTTAACCTCTCTGTGCCTGTTTGCTCATCTGAGAAGTAGGCTTATGTGATGGTTAATTTTATATGTCAACTTGACTGGGTAAGGGGATGCCGGGATTACTGGTAAACCATTATTTCTGGGTGTGTCCACCAGTGTCTCTAGAAGAGACTAGCATTTGAATGGGTAGATCAAGCAAAGGTCACCCTCCCCAATGCACTTGGGCATCAACCAGTCTGCTGAGGGCCAAACAGGATGAAAAGACAGAGGAGGGCCCCATGGACTCCCTCTGCTTGCGCTGAGGCATCCATTCTCCTGCCCTTGGACATTGACGCTTCTGGTGTGGGGGCCTGCAAGCCCAGCCTGAGGCTTACATCAGCCCCCCAATTCTCAGGCCTTTGGACTGAATGACACCCACCAGCTTTCCAGGG
The DNA here is from genome assembly GCA_004026885.1 of Lyroderma lyra. Taxonomy (NCBI): domain Eukaryota; kingdom Metazoa; phylum Chordata; class Mammalia; order Chiroptera; family Megadermatidae; genus Lyroderma; species Lyroderma lyra. Next base: position 400,002 of record PVJL010000117.1, on the reverse strand, counting down.
TCTCCAGCTCGAAGATGGCAGATTGTGGAACTTTTTAGCCTTCATAAGCAGGTGAGTTGATTCCTATAGTAAGTCTCCTTGTATATCTGTGTCTCTACCCTGTTGGTTCTGTTTCTCTGGAGAACCCTGACTGATTCCCCATAGGAGGGTGGTTGTAGGAATTAAATAAGACAATTCAATAAGACAGTTCCTGTAACACGTCCAGAATGGTGCCTGACACATTAAGTACTCAATACGTACTAGTTGTTACTGTCTTTATTTTCAGGAAAGGTCTTTGACCTCTTTGGCTGACACCGTTATATGGATGAGAAAAATTCAGGCTTAGAGCCATCCAAGTTTGCCTTTGATTTCTGTTCTAGAATAGCAAAATATCTGAAACACAGCTTGTGTGACCTTGTGTTACATGGCATGTCTCCTTGAACTTGGGCAGGATGGTGTCCAGGAAAGACCGAGTGGGCACCTGCTCTCCTGCCCAGAGGGCCATTTTTACCTTAAAAGTCTGTTTAGGACCTGTGGCCTCCCCAGCCAAGCTACACTTTCTGCTGCGCTCAAATTGAACCAGATTCTCACTACAATTTTGACTAATGGACTACGAACACTTGCTGATAGTTTCCTGTACATGAGACACCTACGGTTACGAGGTCTGTCCAGAAAGTATCCAGCCACGGAATAGGAAAACCAGAGGCATTATGGCTGGATTTTTCCCAGACAGCCCTCATACAGGTACCTGCCAATGAATGGAAGTGCGCATCAGACATTTCAAAACTGGAGAAGTCTATGAATTGAACCAGATGAGTAAAATCTCCTACAATGTGAGGCCCTGAGGTGCCATCATCTGGGGTGCCAGGCTTTCCATCTTTAGCTTTGTCACTCTATATGTAAGTCTGTTTGTTACTAATTCATTATTAACAGCCACTGATCGTTGGCAATTTACTGTGCGGCAGGCCCCAGGCGAAGACCCAGGTGTATACCACTGTTTCATCTAAACACTCTCTGAGTCTTAGTACCTCTCCTGGGGAGACCAGGAGACCGAAACTCAGACACTCAGCAGTTTATGCTGGGTTGCGCCACAAAAGTATGGCAGGGCCAGGAATCGAACCCACCCTGTGTGGCTCTATTCCTATGAAATACTAAGTATCACTTTCTCAGAAGGTTTTCAGATCTGTGATGCTGAAGTGATTCCTCACAGCCAGAGAGCCCCCCTCTCCCGTGACTGCAGCACATCTTGTGTTTATCATGAACACCCATGAGTTGATTGGAGTCACTTAATGAAAAGTTACCGGATAGACAAGCCTTGTCCAAACACATCTGTTCATTCCAGAGAGGGCTGGCTGCCTACCTGTGGTGTCAGTGTCTAAGAAGGTATCATTTCCCTACATGGGCAAGCTACCGGGAGTGCTGGGCAGTTACCTGGAGGATGCAGTCGATGCCAGCAGGCAGGCAATAAGAATAACTCAAACCAGTGAACTCTTTCCCCCCGTGGCAGCAAGATTCGGGGCAGGTTTTCTTTTTTTGTCTTTTTGTTGTGTGTTTTATTGGCTGAGCTTTCCAAATAATTGTTCCATCTGTCTACTTCACTTCGCTTGAGTAATCACAGCCTGAGGGGAGTTGGAAGTCAAATGTCAGCCATGCAGGGAAACGAATGCGTGGGAGGCTGTGGGGGAAGGCCTCACCACTGTCTGTCCTTCCCTGCAGCTGGGCCAGCGATCTGGAAGGGAATTGCTTACAAACACTTGCTGCCCTGGGGAGGAAGCTGCAGTTTGGGAGTGGGGTTGGGGGAGTGAATTGGAAGACCCCATTGTCAGGAGTGTTGGTTACTAGGATCACATGTGCTTAGCATTGGGATTAAAGAGAGAGATCCTAGCCAAGCCAGAGATGAAAAGTGTAGAGACAGGAAATGAAAACTGGAAGACGGTAGTAGGCTGTTTACTCTGTACTAGGCCCTTGGCTGGACATCCTATGTGCTTTGTTATTCTGATCCTCCCAACAGCTGTATTTCACAGGTAAAGAAACGGAGGCCCAGAGAGGTTAAGTACCTTGCCCAAGAGCACACAGCTAGTAAGTACTCTAACGGAGCTGGGATTGGCTACTCTAAACCAGGGCTGGAATAGAGTCCTAGAGAAGACAAAGATGAGCCCAGATTATAAAAGCGTGGCTACTCTTTATTCCATATCAAGATGTTTTACAAGCATAAGAAGTAAGAGCAAATTGGATCTTTAATATACAGAGGAACAAAGAGGTTAAGTGACTCACTGAAGCCACAAGTAAGGAGGTTAGTGGAGGATTTGAACCCGGGTCTCTGAATCTGGTCAAACACTGTTCTCTTCAGTATGTCAGGTAGCCTCCTTTCTTTCCTGCTATTAGTGGTAACATCCAGAAAAAGCAAGTTAGCTCTGTCTCTTATAAATTATGTTCCATAGAATACCATGCTTCTAAAGATATTTAGCAACAAATAAAAATAGGTTTGTAAAGATGCTATATTAAACAAGGTTAACCCTATTCCCATTTAGAAAAAAAAAGTACAGCTCACTTGCCACATTTATTTAATTTTATATGAACACACTCTGAGGCTGAAGCAAATCTGGCTGGTTTTCAATGTAAAAATAAAATGTAAAAACTGTTCTTGGATTTATTTCTAAACAGAACTTGTCTCTAATCCTAATGTAACAGGAATGTATGTGATCAGTGTTTAATAACTTCCGGAATAAGGTTAGGGCTGTAATCTCCGAGTTACCTCGGGATAAATGCTGCAGCCACAAGCGCCACCGACAAGTATTCTCAGGCCAAACAGAAAAAGGGTTAAACCGACTTCTAAAACCTAAACCTTCTCCAAGCATTTAACCCACTAATGCCCATTGTAAATATCCAAGAGAGGGACATGATAAGCAGAATGTCCCCAACTCATTTGATTATAGATCCATTTCTTTTTCTCAGATAAAGGTTGGCCAATGTATCTACAACAGATAAGACATTTCATCTATGCTCTTGCCTCTCTGCAAAGGAGGATAGAGGATTTTTAAAACACCAGCACTCTCACTGTTGGCTGCCTAATATCTGGACCTTATGTCAGTGGAGCTGCTACTGGGGAGATGGTGAAACCTATACCTTTGCTGCTCTCTCACCACTTCTCTAGAATCCCACTCCTAACTTCTGTCTTAAATGCCCTTATGTGCCCCGTCCCCTCCCAGGTGCAGTGAGTCACAGAGAGATTATTCTGCTGTGGTAAAATAATGGCCTCATTTGTTGGCCCATCTTTTTGATGGGTTTGTGAAAGGGACCATCAGTGCAGAGAAATGCCTCTTAATGGTGGGATTTTAAGCACAAAGCTCAGCCTGTGCCTTGGGAAGGGGGTTATCAGGTCTTCCTGGTGCATAAGGTGTGGGCTACAGCCTGCTCTGACTGAAGATAAAGCTAGCACAAGGATGGGAGTTTCAGCATGTGATGTCAGGGGTACAAATCCGATGGCTGGGATATTGTGGCAGGTCGGGTGAGACCACAACATAACCCTAGGATAAATGTTCATTGACATGTATAGAAAACTTAATAGCTGCAGTGCCATTTAAAATCAAGGAAATAAATCTATAATATTTTATTTTAGAAATAAGTTTTCTTTGTATTCTCTTAAATTTTATGGTACTAAAACCACATCAGCACTTGGCAACCTTGAATTGAGGTGAAGGTATGACATGAACCAAAGGGGAAGAGAGGGCATTCCACTGGTGTCTGCTTGGGTCATTCCATTGGGGCAGTTCTTTGGCTTCCTGACCTGATCCAGACGGGCTGTGGAAACAGTGTCTCCTGGCCCCGTTCTGGCCACATGGAGGAGATGGAAGGACTCACTTCTTCACACTTTGATTCATTCACCCATTCCCCAGTTACCAAGTCTAGCCCTGTGCTTGGTGCTAGGAATACGGTAGAGAGAGGTCGACATAATCATTGCTCTTAAGGGACTGCATTCCATTGGGGTAGATGGATATCGATCAATTTCACATGTCCTATTAAGTAAGATAGCATCGTCACCAAGTAAGGGGTCATAGCCAAGGAAGGTGGGGCTTTGTAATGCCTATTTAATATCTAAGGGGCATCTAAGCGTCACATACACAAAACATCTCCCAAGCTGCTTTTCCCCATCTCGGTTCATAGTAACTCCATTTTTCCAGTCACTTAGGCCAAAATCATCTTGACATTACCCTTCATGACTGTCTTTCTTGCACACCCAGCATCCAGCACTCCTCACTCCCTGCATCCTGGTCTCTTTCCCACTTAGATAGTTACACTGGCCTTCTAACTGGCTGATTTTCTGTTTTCACTCATTTCTTTTCTATACGGCAGCTGAAGTGACTGCTTAAAACTCTCCAATGGTTTCTCATTTCATTCAGAGTATAAGGTACAAGTCCTTGTAGGGCCTAAGTGTTCATGCCTTATGTGATCTGCTGCCACCACAGCCTCTCTGTCCTTGTTACTGACAGCTCCCCGCCCACCCCACCCTGCAGCCACATTAGTTTCTCTAGTGTTCTCCTCCTCCAACGTGTCAAGCACTTAACAGCTGTAGGGATTTTGCACAGGCTGTTTCCTCTCCCGGAAGGAACTCTCCCCGGAAGGATCTGTCCCCAGAAGGATCCTCGCTGTCTGACTCATTCACTCACTTCTTTGAGGTCTTTGTTCAAATGCCGCTTTGTTAGAGGGGACTTATCTGACCTTACAGTGCCCCCTGTTAACCAGCTTCTTTTGGCTTCATAGAACTTGTCAACAAACAAACACATTGTGTATTTATTTCACTATCGTGTATCTTTCCATCTCCTAGAATGTAAGTTTCATGAGAACAGCAAGCTTGCCTGCCTTATAGTCACAGCCTTGGACAGAGTTGGCCCGCAATAAATATTTGTTGCATAATTTACTGGATGAATAAATGGTGCAGTAAGAAACAGTGTCACACCAGCCATAAAGGTGGGAGACATGGCCTAATCCCAATGACACTCAGCCACTTCATCCCTTCTGCCATTGTAATTGTCCTTCCTGCTATGGTTTTTCATACATCGTCTTTGGTACAGAATAATAGGAGGCAGGAAGTCGCTCGGGCCCTGCAGAGTAGCATTTCCCTAGGCAGCTCCTCTGCTTGATGACAATCCTGAATCTAGTCCAAGGGGGTTGCTTCACCAGGTGAGCCATGTGTGTCTAGTCATCTGGGGGCTTGCCTCACCCCTGAGGTTTCGGGGGACACTCCTTCTCACAGCCTGTGCTCCAGCCAGAGAAGAGGTCTCCCCACGCGTGGAACTGTGTGACCGGAAGAGGAGGCGGGAGAGGGGAAAGGTCAGATCATCAGAAAGTGAACCATGGCATTTCCTCTTTAGTGCCCCTCTTACTGCCACCAGTTGCGGTTGGCATGAATGTAGACCAGGCACATCCAACCTGCAGCCCAGGATGGCTTTGAATACGGCCCAACTCAAATTCTTAAAACATGATGAGAATTTTTTGCCACCTTTTATCTATCTATCTGTCTGTCTGTCTGTCTGTCTGCTATCTGTCCATCTATCTAGCTCATCAGCTATCATTAGTGTTAGTGTACTTTATGTGTGGCCCAAGACAGTTCTTCCAGTGTGTCCCAGGGAAGCTAAAAGGTTAGATACTGCTGTTACAGAGCTTTAAGAAAAAGTCTGAATTTACTAAATTATCATTACTAATGGATGTTTCACTTACCAAAGAGAAAACAAAAACAAAAACAAAACCTCTGAGGTTTCTTTTAAGATGCCAGCTTCCCTGTACTTGTAGGCTAGACTTTGGGTCTGAAAAACCATCTGCCTTTTATAACAGAGACACTTGATGAAGATGTCGTGAGGAGGGAGGCCTGAGCGCTGATTCCATGTGACCTTAGCTATATGATCCTAACCTCCCTATGCTTTACTTTCTTTGCTTATAGTTATTTAGCCTATGGGGCTATTGCGAGGGCTGTATGAATTGTGCTTCTCTTGGTGCCTGGCATAGAGCAGAACCTCAATAGATAGTAGCTCTGGGACTAGAAGAATATGTCTAATGTGTAAGGAGAGTTCATTGGTGTATGCATTTCCGTCTGCGTGTTTTCACTAGGCCCTACTTCGATGGTATATACACTGGGGGCGATTTGCAGCTTCAGCTTATTAGAACCCAGTATTGGGTGTGCTTACCTGCTGTGCTCTGGGTGGCTGCCTGGGGCTGCTATAGGACCCTAGAACACATTCCATATGAGGTCAGACAGTTAATTTCGTGAACTCAACCTAGAAAAAGTGCTACATACCTCATTGCTGAATATCACTGCAGTCACCTTCTAAATATTCCCCCTGGGAAGCTGTGCACCGACACCAGCACCTAGTCCACCCTTCAAAGCAATTTTGGAACTCTTTTTCTGGAATGGCCATCAGAGCTGTTTTTGTCCCCAAAATTTGACAATAAAGTTCACAAACTTGCCACCGTTGGCAGTACTGGACAAATTACTTGGTAAGGGGTCATAACCCTGATCATCCCTTGCAGTATTTTTCATGCCTGCAGAGCCTTAAGTTTTCACATTCCGTGTCCGTTTGCTGTCAGAGCATTATTTTAGCTTCTAACTTTGTTGAGTTTCTAGCTTCATCTACTTTTTTTTTCCATAGCAAGGAAAGAATGTTAAAAGCAAGAGTGAAGGACAAGGATAGCAAGTAAGGCTGTACCTGCCGAGCTGGCTGGATTTCCTTCCTTCCTCCTTATTTTGATGGGGCACCGTTTGATTACCCTGTTTGCAAATGTGCTCATTGCTTTACATCTTGCCAACTTTTTGACTGTTTCCTTCCTTCAGCAAGAAAACAACAACCACCAAAACTTTGTGTGCCATATAGTTTAATTGAATTTATGGCAGCTGTCACAGAATAAAGTAAAAACCTCACAAACACAAATATAGCAAATCCTAGGATTAGGTTGCCTCTGAAATTTTAAAAAATTCTTCAAGGCCTTTATTTGCAAAGTAGAATCCATCTGCATATTTCATAAGCATAACACAAATGTATTATTTACTAGGTGGTCGAGGCATGCCTGCTCACGGGAATGGTTGCAAATTCAGCCCTCACTGTAGAATTGAATGCCTGAAACCTATGTAATCCTTGCTAACAGATGTCACCCCAATAAGTCTAACAATAAAAATGAATTAAAAAAAAATCCTCATTGAGAACCCATCCCCCAACTCACAGGAAAAGTGGGCTTTTGAACCCTGCCTTTTCTGATCTATTGAGAAGACTCCAGGCCAGGGCTGGGTAGGACGTCGATTGCAGTCTACTTACTGGTGGATGGTCAAGCAATTTGGGGGTGACTGCCTGAAAAATAAAATAAATAGCTAGTGGACCATGACACTTGGAGAAGTAGCCCTTGCCCTGAAAAAGTCTGCCCAGGCCTGCTTGAGGCTACACACTATGAATGCCCTTTCTCAGAATTACAGGCTTGTGAATTTGCAGAGATTGGCTTCCTGTGTATAAAATTACAAAATACAAATAATGTACAATGTCAAAATTGCTTGTTCCCATTGGGCTGCACCTTATCTGTCCTTTTCAGTGATAATCCATCCCAAAGTTGGTCTTACAAGCCTTCAGGCAGAAGCGTGATTTCACTTAGGTCATTTCCATGACTCAGGATCTGAGAGTTTCATGCCTTGATAGCATGTCTAACTTTTATGTACAGGCCTGAGAAGAAATCCAATTTGAGCTGGTGCTGGCTTTTATTGGTCACAGATCCCATGGGCCAGAGAAAACTCTTCCCAGGTCCAAGGCAACTGATGAGTGAATAATCAGTACAGAAAACAAAATTAAATGAGCAGGCTGTTTAGTTTTTTACCATTTGTGCTTTGTAATTCACCATGCATTTTAAGGGAAGTAGTATAGTCAGTGTGGTAGCTATTTTTAAATATGATTGCCCTGTTTAGTGAAATCTAATTGCAAGCAGAAAATACCAGAAATGGAGGCGTATTTGCTAAAGCATCTATCAAGGCTTCTTTTAAGCAAGATGTTTTTCTTCAGGATGCTAGAAGACAGCATTGTCCTTGTAGGGCCACATGAGGTTCTCTGTGTTATGGGGAGTGAGGCAGTGTTACAGTGACCATGTGCTGGCCCTATATCATGGCTCCCATCTGCTAGCCTGTCATATCATGTATGTGAGTGCTGGTTTTACTAATGGGAACAGCTCCCACCATGGGATTAAACAGCTTCCTCTCCTTCTATTTTAATTCAATTAAATAATCACTTCTTGATCTTCTAATAGGTGCCAGAAGGAGTTTAGACTCTAAAGGTAAAAGAATAAATAAGATACAGGTCCTGCCCTCCAAGAATTCAGAGTCAATAAACAGAGGTATAAGTAATTATATTGTAGTGCTGTTCGTGCTTTGATACTTGACATCTTGGCTAAAGATTGAAAGTGGTGAGCCAGAGAATGAATAAAATGACTTGTTCTGAACGGACTTACCTCTTAAAATCTAAAAATGGCTGTTTGGTTTTTACTGCCAAAGAAATAAAAATGATTATGTAATTATGCAGAGATAACATTGCTTTCTCTTTTTGTATTATCAGGGATTGGTAACTGATCAAACAGTGGCATCAGCAGATTAAGTTGGATTTTTTATTTTGTTTTTTACTTTGTCATGCGAAGCCAGAGGCAGGCAGTTGCTGTGTTGGGTCAGTGGCTTGAAGATACTAGAGCCATGGCCTCTGTGTTCCTTTCTTTTGGGAATGCCTGAATACTGTGACAGCTCCTGTCATCACATACTGTTTCAGAAAGGAAGAAGGCGAGCAATGGTACATGAAGGAAAATAGCATCTGTATCATGAGACCAAAAATGTTTCTAGATGCCCCTAGCAGATGCAGCAGTCACATGGCCAACCCTAGCTGCAAGGGAGTCTGGGATTACAATTGTATTATTATTAATTTTTTTGAAGACAGGACAATAAACAAAATTGGGAATGTCTTAGTAAGATAGAAGGGAAAGATGGATATTGCATAATCAATCAGGAGTTCCTGACACACACCATTTTACCATAAGTAAAGATTAAAGAGACAGTATAGAAGGGAATGATTAACTATCTGAGAATATAGAATCTGCTGCTAGAGTTGGGTTTTGATGTATAAATAATCTTATTAGAAACCAGAATTATAAATGCTTTTGATTGTGCATGTAATTTCAAAGTTAGTTTTCTATGAGTAAAGACTCTGGTCACCTGATTGATATGAGATGATGAGAAACCTAATATTTGTTGTCTCTAGAAATAGTCGTCTATGGTGACTTAAATTTCTCCTCACCAATCCTTTAAGAAGTTTTTCAAGAATCTCTTCTATTGCATTTTAGTTAGAAGTAATAAAATAGTAACTTGTGGCTTAGGACAATGGGTTTCACAGAGTAATACTGTCTTTTGCAGAAAATATAGGGAGTGGTAAACACATATGAGGTCACAGCATTGATGCGATGCCATATTGGGAAGGCAGGAACTTCTTAAAGCCAATGAGTATTTTGATTTGGATGAAAACATAAGCAAGCAAAAACAATTCCTAAAGCACCCAATAGAAGGGCAAAGGGATGTGGAATGTCAACATAGCCTACCAACGACTAATCTATGCAAGAAAATATTCAGTGGTTGAAAAGGGTAGAGAAAACAGATAAACCCAGTCCAGATATCAGTTCAGTGCTCATGGAAGATCTAATAAAGTGAGGTACTTGGGTCTGCGGAAGCATTTAAAAAATCTTATCCTTGTTTATTGGACTTCTGCTTTGACCAAGATGGAATAACAGGGACTGGATTTACCCTCATTCCTGAAATAAGCAATAAGATATGTGAAGCAATGATTTTGAAGACATCGTGGAACAGACAATGGACAGTGATCTCTTCAGAAGGGAGATGTTGGCAGCCCCATCACTGCCCCCAGCTTACTGCCTTGAGAGAGTTTCTAGGCCATGGCGGAAAGAAGGGAAACTCAGGCATATCCCAGAAGATTCCTCAAGTTGAAATGATGGAACTGAGAGTCACGGAGACCAGGGAAACTAGAGTTTGTGGGATAAGGAACTAGAGAGAAGAGATATGCACAGAAAGAAAACTCCAGAGATGATTAGAGGCTCCACACTGAGTTTTCAGCAGAGTACTGATCAGTGTCTACATGTGAAGAAACTAAAGCAGCTTCCTGGAGGATGAGAATGAACAGATGAACAGGACCCAGAGCTCACACAGGGCCAGGAATAGCACCTGGCCCCACCACCAAACTGGAAAACCTCATAATTCATGGGGCTCCTGCAAAGGACTCGGAAGGGTATGGCCTCAGGAGTGAGAATAATTAGCCCCTGACTAAACTGAGCTCTGTTCTACTACATAAATCTTAAAAGCAAGACCTGGAGAGATCACATTGTTTCCAACTAACTTAATTGCCTCCCAGAAGAAAGATAAGGACAATATTTACGGGAAAACAGAAATATACAGCAGTTAACAAGGTAAGATCGCAGTGTTGTCATCCAATAAAAAATTACCAGGCATACAAAGGAGGAGAATATAACCCATAACGAGGAGAGAAATTAATGAGAAATCAGTCAATTGAAACTAACCCAGAACTGACGCAGATGTTAGGGTTAGGAGACATGGGCATTAAAACAGTCATTATAACTCTATTACATGCATTCAAAAATTAAGTTGAGATGTAGAAGAAATAGAAAAGGCACAAACCGATTAGAGGAACTGTTGTGATGGTCAGGTTAACCCATTAACACTTTTCTTAATTGTCAATTGAAATCATCCAGTGAATTAAACCCAGAAGAATCAATCCAATTATGATTGCATTCTAATATCTCTAATGATTGATTCAACACAGTGCAAAGGAAAAGTTTGATTTAAGAATATGATATACTTATTTCCACTGCTTGTCTCTACTCTTCACAAGCTCAGCGGTAAGTTGGGGACATATAAGTGACCTGACTTTCCTAAATACAGCGGCAATTGCTATGATCAAGTGACGTACAAGGTGGGAGTAAAAAATAAAGCCCTTTCTTTTATTCCTTTTGGTCTGGACTCCCCTTACTTGTAATCGTCTCTGGAGCTGCTGCGTCTCTCCTCTTTGAGATCTGGCATCTTAGACAGGAAGCCTTTTACACCCAGTTGAGGCATGTGTTTTAACAAGATAGCCATTCACACTGAGTGCCTGCCTTCGGTTATCATGGTACCCTCATAGCAACACACTCAGAGACAATTGTTCATTTGTAGGCTCTTTCTATGTAGTTGAATACACATCTCCAGCCTGTATTGTGGCCAGTTTCAAAGTAGATTCTTCTCAGAGAAAATTTCTCTGGGTAAGGAGTCTCTCTCTCTCTCTTTCTCTCTCTCTCTCTCTCTCTCGTGCGCGCGCAGAGATGCACACTGCTGATGCCAACTCCATGAAATAACTCTTTACAGTGGCCTCCAAATCAATAAGAACCTTTATTTGCTGGGTGTCACACCCTCTGTTCATTGTATTCACACAGCCGAGTTGGCACAGAAAACACAGCACAAAGGCCAGCCTCAGCTCAGAAGGTCCCTACTAGGGTGCTGCAAGGAGCTGAGCCTGTGCTGGGCGGAGGAGCTCGGGGGTCTGGCTCTAGCCCTGCTGGGAGCTCACTGTGTGGCTGAGTCCCCTTTGGGCCTCAGTGTCCTCTGCTTTTAAGTGAGGCAGTTGGACCAAATGATCTCCAAGTTCTGACCCGATTCGGAAGTTGGCTGTTATGTGTGTACCATCTGTGGGCTGAGCTCCCGGCCTGCAGGAGGTGAGACTCAGGACCTTCCCGAGCCATAGGTGTGTGGTGAAAGGGGTGAGCCTCTTCCAGGATGTGCAGGCACTGAGTCTGCTGGTAGAGAAGTTCCTTATGGGCATCATGACTGCAGCAACGAGAGCGTGATTTGTCACCAGGGTTTAGGGGACCTGTCAAGGTCTGTAATTTAAAGGAGACAGATTTTCCTTCCTCACAATGCCAGCTGTTAATCCCAGTCCTCCACTTTAGCAATTATACATGTCCCTAAAGAGCATTCATTAAACCTAGACAGATACCTCATCACACCAGCACCATGAGAGGTAGCCCGGTGGGGGAGAGGGGGGCAGTGAAAAGGAATCTGGTGTAAGAACTGGAATGTCACCTTGGAGTCTTGACTCCACTGTGTTGGATTTCCTTCTCCTCTTGAGGCCTTGCTTCTGTATCTGCCAAATGGAAGGATGGACTAGGTGTTCTCTAAGGTGTCTTTCAGCCTCAGTATTCTAGCTGGAGGTTTGTAAACTGGTGGCACAAAGCTCCTATTTAGCTTGCACATGTGGTATGTTTGCCCTGTGTTCATGCAAGCCATGTAGTGTCCTAATGCTAATTGACAACTTTTAAAAATTTGGAGTTTTTATATAATAATCCAGGTTTCTGGGTTCTGATGGTAAAAATCAGTCAGTCTGAACCCTGGGCTGAAATCCTGCATGGCAAGTCTTAGCTGCATCTGAGTAACTACAGCCCTTTAGACAAGGCCTGGGTCCCCCAGGGCCCACCGTCTCCACCGTCCCCGAGCCGATCACTGACTCAGGCTGCGTGTCACCTCCACTGAGCACCTTACACCTGGCCAGTGTTTCTCATCTTCATCCTAACCCATGTAGGCATTTGTGTGTTTTGAGCTAATATTTAGCACTTTTAGGACAGAGATGGTACGGTCCAAACTCTCTTTACCTTACTCTCATTAAGGCCATGATTTGGCCGTGATCTTGGTGGGGGATAGAAACCGAGTCCAATCAAAGACTGCCCTGGACAAGAAACTGACAAAAACTTGGGCTGCCTGGTCTATCATCTAACCAATCAGATCCAGGCAACCATATCTAGCGGGTGATGGTCAGAACTCTTTCAGACAGTGATTGGTCACATGGTCCCTTGCTCTGGGACTCACAGCAACTTGGTAATCTTCTATGATTTGGCTTTTCAAATGTGAAATAAGTTGACTTCACACAAGCTTCCTTCTAAAGATAAATTCCCTGAAGCAATATAAACACCTACACACAGGCTCGTATTTAAACCTGCCCAGATGTGTGTACATGTCACAGTGTCGTATGTCTGCGTAAAGGACTGTGGGTGTGGTCTTTCTCTGCACTATGTAGTAAGTGCTGCCAAATGCCTTCCTTGCCAAGTTTCAGCCCCATGCAGTCTTAGAGGAGACATAGGAACTGGAATCATTGACATCTGAGACTGTATTCAGCCTTCCCAGTGAGATGCTACGTCAAGGTATCTGGGCCTGAGGGCCCTCACTCTGGAATGGGCAGGCTGACCTAGGCACGCTGGGAGTGCTGGGATTCAGACAGCCTGGATGGGAATCCCAGCTCTGCCACGTCCTAAGTATGACCTCAGTGAGCTACCTCAACATCCTGACTCTGTCTCTTCACCTGCAAAATGGGCTCCTAATAAATAGTATTCTCCTCATAGATTTGTGAGAGAATGGGACAATCCACTTGAAGTGCTTAGAACAGTGCCTACCTCCTAGTAAAGAACTGAAAATTTCTCAGCTAACCCTCTTACTTTTTGCTATTAAACATTCTGTAATCTTTGCCACTAAGAGTTAACAACGACAACAATAATAATACCCCTTATGAAGTTGCTTGACTGTGCTAAGCACATGGAATACACACAACAACTCTGAGACATGGGTACGATTATTATTGCCATTTTTAAATTTCGTTGGGTTTAGGAACTTGTCCCCAGGCAGAAGCACCCAGGAAGTGTACGCTCGTAATGACGACTCCATGCTGCTTCCGTCAGACGTGCTCTCAGTGGGAGTGGATAAAGGTTTCCATGTTCAACAAGCCTGTTGCTGACGAAGAGAGTGGCTACTCAGATCTGTGTGTTGTTTTAAAGGGTCAATTTGGTTTCGATATTTGATTTTCTTTCTACCAATACAATCATTCTTAAATTCACACCCTCTCCCGAAATTTGACTGGGCAATGTTATAAAAAACAGAGGACAGTCATGCTGTTGAGAAGCAAAGTGGCACCAGTGTCATCTGAAAGTATTCAGAAAAGGACCTTTTTGACTTGAATGTATTATAAATGTGTTAGTGTGTATCTATTAGTGCATTTATGGGGTAATTGGATACATACATTGGTAGAAAGCTGAAGTCATAGTAAAGCAGAAGTCATGATAAACCAGCAAATTTCACCTGGCCAAAGTTTCAATTCAAATCTTTGAAACAGAGATCCCCTTGGAGCAAAACAGGCCCCATTGTCATTGTCAGCAACCGACTCCCCGGCCCTGTGTTAGCCCCCCACCCCCCACCCGTGCTCGGCTTGGTCACAAAGTGAACGTGAGAGATGGACCTTCTCTGAGGGTCTGACCCCTTACTGTTCAACCGTGCAAACTGTGAAACTAGTTATGTTAAAAAAACAAAACAAAATGTTGCCTTTCTTTTTTTCTCCCGCTGTAAGGAACTGCCTGTTTCTCCCCCACAGCACCAGAGAAGGAAAACAATCAAAAGCATTAGTATCCCCATGAACAAGGGTCGTCACACGGGCCGTGACCGTCGGCCTGCTGAGACTGCTCTTGGGCGCTGCCAGGGGCTGCCAAGGCACAAAGTTCGCTTGCTCCAGCTCAGACCAGTCCTGGCAGGGTCAGATGGAGGAGACGGAGCAGTGATTCACTGTGGGACCGACCCCTCTCCCTGGCCTCACTGGGGTCTCCCCCGTGACGAGATGATACCTGGTGTGCTGCTCTCCTGTTAGATACACATAGCTCACACTCTGTTTCTTTTTTTCTCCCCTAACCTGAAGCGTCTCCTTGTGTCGCTTTCAGGAGTTGGGGCGCTCACCCAGGACACACTATGGTGCTTCAGCCAAGTGAAAGGCACTGTGGAGATTGGAGCCACCGAAGGTAGGAGACGGGTCCCCCTACCCTTTGCCTTGCTGCCTCGGGGGTTTGTGCTGGGGCCAGATTCAAAAGCTTTTTGTCTTTGCGTCCAGGAATGTAAGTCCGTGCATATTTCAGAATAGGGGATTTAAGTATTTCCCTCTACCCTTTCTTGCCTGTTGAAATTTATTTTCTTCCCCCTGAAATAAACTTTCAGGGTGAGAGGTTTGCAGAGAGAGGCTGAGCTAGGCGTGTCTTGTTTCAGGATGGTGTCCAGCTCTGTAGAATTCTGAGTTCAAGACAGTTGGGCAGAGGCTGAGCTCTTCCTTCCGTTCTGTGTGGAAGGCCGTTTGCTATTGCACGTGAAGCACACAGTGAGGAAGAAGAATCCAAGTCCAGTCACATAACCTATGGGCACTTTGGGTCCCAGTGTCAGTATGTAATTGCCTCTCTGGCTCTCAAGAGATTTTCCTTGTCCAGGACCCTTTACCTGGAATAATGCCTTAGTTTTCCTCTCTCTGAAGAACTTGTTTTTAATTCTCTTCATTCTCTTCGCTGAGAAGCCCGAGCTTGGAGACCTCTATGACTCTCCCAAAGGAGGTCTGCATTTCAAACTAGCTGGATAATAGGCAATTGGAAGGAACCAGAATAGCACTTCTGGGTGTTTTAAGTCAAGGTTTAGCTGTTCTAGCAGAATGCAGTAAAGATTGTCTGAAACAGATCTCTCTGCATTGGTGGTAGGTGTAGATACCATATGTGGTATAGCACAGGGCTAAAACTAATTTTAATTAGTGTGGAAGAGAAGCGTTGGCAGAGTTGAACTTTAGGATGGAAATTAACATGTATAAGTGCATGTGGACTTTGGGGTCATCCTAGAGCACTGTAATTCTGAGTATAAAATAAGTAAAGATTATTTTGAGTACTTTCAGAGGTGTTTTATCAGTAATCTTGTCGTACTTCATTTTTAGACACTCAGTATAATGATGGATAATGATGTATGTTTAAAGAGTGGGAGAAAGCTCCCTGAAATAAATTAATGGCTAAATGTATAAAATTAGAGTTTTGTATGACATCTTCTATTTTTCAGATGCACTATCAAACGAGGCTTTATAAACGGTCCTCACAAAGCCCCAACAAAGTAGACAGAGCTTGCATTATTAGGCCCATTTTATACCCATCTCATCAAAAATGTTTTTGAGCATCTTCTATATGGCAGTCCTGTTCTAGGCATTAGAAATGGGCAGGGGAAAGAAACATGACCTACTTACTCCCTGACCTCATGAATTTTAAGAAAACTGAAGCTCAAGTTAATCAGTTATCTTAAGTACTTGACTGGAGACCAAAGTGCTTTGCATACAGAAGAGGTAGAAACTTCATCTATTTGGGGTAAGCAAAGATAAACTTAATGCAAAGAAGGCATTTAAGATAGAACCCAAGTGAAAATATAATATTCTCTTCCTCTTCTGATTGCTAAAACAATGTGTTCTCAGTGTAGAAATTTTAAAATATAACTTAAAAAACTAAGAAAACAAATTGAATTTATAAGCCCACAATGCACAATAGTGGTAGAAGATGGTGCTGTATTTTCCTAACTTCTTGACTATGTATATCGCCATCAATTAGTTCAGTCAGCAAACAGGCACTACAGTCGGGCACTGTGAAAAGGATGGTTAGTTTATATTGAACAAAATCAACATGATTTTGTTTGTTTGTTTTTTTACCAAAGTAGAGTCATCCTGAAAAATACTATTTTGTCAATAGATGTTTTCACTTAACAGTATATAGTGATCATCTCTCATACCATGAACAGTAGGTATTCTAATTTGTTTACCCAGATTTGTAAGATTTATAACAACACTGTTATGAACATCCTACATGGCTACCCTGCATTTATCCAGGAAAAACTTTGTGGTAGAGTGATTAAGAGCATATGTTCTATAATAAAATGCCAGGGTCAAAATTTGGCCTTACTTTTTATTGGCACAGAGCAAGTTCCTTCAAGTTTTTCATGATTTCATTTCCTGATAATGTAAAACTTGGATAAAAAAATCTACCTTGAAGAACTGCTGTAAGAATATAATTCAGTATTTTAAATAACAGCACATAGAAAATGTTCAGTAGTTATGATTAGGGACTCTGATTATGTCATTGGAATATGTTCTCAAAAAATAGAATTCCTTGGTTAAGTTTTATGTAGGTATATTCTAAGATTTTTTTAAAAAATTAGAGTATCAGTGGTCTTTTAGAGAAACTTAGGAGTTACATATCCACTGTCCACACTTAACAGTGCCCATTTTCCAAAGTCTCTAATTTAATGCATTTAAAAATTAGATTTAAAGTATCTGTTTAATTGACTCTTTCTCTTTTAAATTGAGATATAATTGACATGTAATATTTTGTAACTTTCAGGTATACAACCTACTATTGGTTTGCTGCATTTATGAGGGCTGTCTGGGAAAACTCCAGCCATAAATGCCTCTCGGTTCTTCATACTACATGGATGCATACTTCCCAGGCAGCCGTTGTATATAACTGACACTTCTTTGACTACTCAAGTATCTCAGCGAATTTCAGGAGGCAGAACCTTTGAGGCATGAAAAAAAGGGATGTTTTAGTGGCGTGAATAGCATGTGCAAAGGTCCTGAGGTTTGTACCCTTAGAAAGAGGAAAGACTCCATTTTGCTGGGGCATAGAGTCCCTGTAGAATCAAAGCAAAAGGCTAAACTGGAAAGATAGGGGGACTCAGGTTGCGAGGTGTTTGAATGACAGTAAATGATACTCCATGTCCTGTGCCGTACGATGCCAGCTAAAATTGCTGGGACCTGAAAAGGTATTATAATACATTTACTGTGCCACACAGACATAACTGAAGTCACGTCAGCTTATTGGAGGCAATGAAGTTGATTTATCTTATAATGAGAGACTTGGCCAATAAGAAATGTAGAAAAGTAGGAGGTCATTTGAGGTTTTAGTGAACATGAAGATAGAAACAGGGTGACATGTGAGACTTCTTGGAGGAGTTACTTCATTCACACCAGGGAAGGCCTCTCTAAGGATGTGGCACCCGAGCCAAGGCCTGAAGGATAGGATTGTGCCTTACTCTTGAAGGAGTTTAATGTTTAAATTTATACCATTAAAGTAAGTTCTTACTGGACTTCTGATGAGAAAGAGAGACATTCCCTTTGCCCTGTTAGGTTTGATAGCTGTGTCTATAAAATAAACTGACAACAGACAGATTGATGGAAGAAAAGATATGCAAATGTATTGTTCTCAGTATTATGTGCATGCAGGCATCACAGCATCACAGGAGAGAGAGGTGAATACTCACAAAGGCGGTGAGCAATGAGGGTTTACATAGCGTCCTAATAGGGGTAGGGGAGCAGGGATGTCGGTACCTTAGAGGAGAGTAAGTGGTTTTTAGAAAAGACAAATGTGCCTTTAGAAAAATAGGCAGTATGATGGTTTGTGACAGAGTGTGTCGGGTGTGCTGTCTAACTCTAGTCTTTCTGCTCTGATGAAAGTCCCACGTTCCTGGTTGATGAAAACCCGGGAAGAGAATTGGTTGACTGTTGAGTTCCTTTTGGAAGACCTGTCTTTAGGCAGACTTCAGAGAATGCCTTTCTCTGCATTTGCTGTTTTACAAGTACCTTCAGCTCTAAGTAATCAACATACCAAAGTAGCATATTTGGGGGTGGGCTGGCCTGGCATCCTTCTGGGAGAAAAATCATGAGTTTTACCTGGAGCTGCTTAAGGGTGAAAGGATTATAAGATACTCAGGTGTAGATGCCAAGAACGAAGTTGCATTTGAGTGTGGCTCTTCAGAGAGGGAATACAAGATGGAGATAGAAATTAGGGAGGCATCAGCACGTGGGTAGTATTTAGAGCGGAGCCTGTGAGCTGGATGGAACCACCCATGTCCTGCAGACCACACTGACAAACAAATGCAGCCACCAAGGCCCCTTGTCCCTGGCCGGAAGCTCTCATCGTCTTGCTGCGGTCAGGGTTGTTCGCTCAGTGTAGTTCTCAGGTGACACGTGGAAAGGTTCACCCTGAGCAATTCTTGTGTTTGATTTGCCTGGCATGCACATTTCATATAATATGGGATTTCACCTCAGGAAGTGTTGCACGTCGTCATCGCCAGAACACTCTACGTGCTGGACACGGCCAGTCTGCACATCAGACCATTTCTTCAGATTTGGTGTATGATTCTGTGTCTGGGAGGGAGTCAGGTTTACCTGATGGGATTTCTGCTTTGTTTTTTTTTCTTTAGCTATAGCATATATATAGCCTTCCCCCCCCCACCCCATGACACTACAGTGATAAGATATTTTGTTCCTTCCTCATTCTGCAACACCTGCAACTATAATTCATGTCATCTTATTCATGGGAAATAACCATGGTATTTATTCTATTTTGCTCCATGGGCATAACCTTCTTTTCTTCCCCTCCTGCTGAAAAGATGACTCATGTAGAGGGAGGCACAAGGCATTCCATTGATTCAGTTTTCTAATGAGAGAAAAATACCAAGTTGGTTGCTGATGTGAGGTGCATGCCATCCGTACCCCCTGAACTAAAAGCTGCTGACTGATGGCTGCGAGCGACTTCCTAGCAGAGAGGAGACCTTGACCTGAAGCATTTGCAGGGCTGTCTGATTTTTGCACTGATGTTTGAGGAATTCAGGGATAGGAGGAATGATTTTTTTAGCTGCCCTTCAGTGATTATGACTCTTTGCTGTCACCAAACAAAGACAAATACTGTTTGGATTGTTTCAAAGCAGCATAAAGACAATGACTGTCTCATTTTCTATTAATAGAATGAAGTCACTGACAAAGGACCTTTCTCAGATGTTTATGTAACATCAGTGCCACAAGGCGGTTGTATTATAACTTCTCCCACAGAGCTCAGCCTAGAAGATCCAACCTGCCTCACTCTGCCTGTACATAAGGTGCAGTGGTGGCCGTGGCACGAACTCCAGCTTCGAGAAGAACGCTTGTCTTTGGGCAGGACCTTGCTGGACCAACAACCGCAAGCCACCAACATAGGGCTATTCATCAGGTACTGATTGGAAGTCACATTATCCCAAACTTTAAACTGTGTTCAGCAGCCAGGGAGTAACCTCAGGTCACCAAGATTTTTTTCAAACCTGGGGAGAGTGCGAAAATGCACATTCCCAGGGCCTACCCCTAGAGATTCTGATTCATTCAGAAGGTGTGGGATGGAGTCAGTGAGCTTGCTAATTTCACAGGTATCCCCAATAATCCTAACATGGGTTGATTCCAGAGACACACTGAGAAATTCTCTTCTCTTTACTTACATCAGAGGGCTGTTGTGAGAGCAGAGCCGATAGAACATCTAAGCAGCACATTTTGAGTGCTGTCAAAGGAAACCAGAATGCCAACACACACCAGTTCCTATGCAGCCCAGTTCGCCCCAGGCACTGAAGACAGTGAGTGCAAAAAGCTTTCCTCTGGTGTCAAAAGGAAGCCTGAAATCTCCTCTTTGCACCCAGTGGTCTACAAAGGGATTTCCTAAGCAACTTGACTTTGTACGGGGCTCCGATCCACTAGAAGCAAAATTGGTTTGATTACGAGCAAGTGGCCAGGAGATGAAAGCAGCTTTCTCAGCGGTGGTGGAGGCTTGCTGTCCTCTGAAGGCGGCCTGGGGAGGAGCGGACGCCCAGGAAGCCTGCAGGACATCGTGGGAGAGGGAAGCAGGTTCCGTGCACCGCCCTGAGGTCCGACATCCTGTCCTCTTTGCAGCATTAAGTAATTAAACGTTTCCAAGCCAAGAAAGAGAAAGAGCTCTGCAGCTGTTTATTTCACCCCTGCCCCGATGCCAGTCTCTTTAAATGTGTTTAATCAGCAACTATTTATGGAGGACCTACTGTGTGCCAGGCACTGGGCTGGGTAAACAAGACACTGTTGCTCCCTTCCTGTGAGCATTTACACTCTTCTGAGGGATAGCAACAAGTGCCTGTTTATTACAATCCAGCGTGAATGTGGAAAGTGCTAGAAAAAAAAGAAGTTGCCCAACCCAATGCACAATGGGGTAGAGGAGTGAGCAGGGAAGACCTATTGGAGTCACTGGCCACCAACCTGAGACCTAAGGAAGGAACAGGAATTGGCCAGGCACTTTAGGCCACAGATCCAAGTTTTATTTAGGATTCAACTATTCCTTTGGTCTTGAGATGATGTTGAGAGGCTTTGTGAATAAGATCTTTGAAAGAATGATACATCACTTGGACATGATAGAGTAATAACACTGATGATAGTACTTCATCACACTTCATTGGGCCAGATTCTATCATAATAATTTTCAATGTATCATTTCCTCTTCGCCACATGATAAGATGCGCGGAAACTTAACCTCATTTTGCAGCGGAGGAAACGGAGGCTCAGAAAGTTCAACAACTTAGCCCAGTCACACACCTGTCTGACGGCAGAGTTTGTCACCATGGTGACAGTGCTCCTGGTGCAGAGTAAGGGCTCGGCGAATACTTCTGGAATGAATACAGCCTTCAGTAAGTAATGAATGTCAACCAACAGATGAAAACCCATTATTATCATTAATACAACAATGAATGTTTTCAGGAGAACAAAATCGTTCACTGAAAACAATCCATTACAAATATATATATATATTTTATATATATATATGGCATGTTTCTGCTTTTAACATATGAGTCATTTATGTCCTATAAGCCCCAAGGGAGATAACCAGAGTAGGTTTTATAATCCCACATCACAGATACAAAAGAAATAGTATAGATACTACAGATAGCAGATAGATTGGCCCTCACAGGGATGAGGAGATTAAGGCAGACAGAGATAAATTTTAAATTGCCCAAGGTCTCATAGAGACCAGAACACAAGCTTTTGAATCCTCGGTCAGTGATTTTTCTACTGCTGATCCTCCACTACACATGAATTGATGGCTTTGAGGTAGAAAGTGCTCTGTTCTAGAAGCACTGTCTATCTTAGAACATGGTTGACTGTCTTGAAAATGCAGGGCACCTACTAGTCACAAGGCAGGTCAAGCAAAATCCATCACTCAAGATGCTTCCAGCTGCAACAGAAAATTACATCGTAAACTATCTAGAACAAAAGAATTATTATCCCTTCCTTAGTACCACAAATATCGACTAAGCTTCTACTGAGTGCTAGGCATTCCAGACATTGGAGATTCAGTAGAGGAGGAGATAGACAATAGATAAAATGAATGAGTAGAATATAAAATATAATGTTATCAGTGCAATAGAGGAAAATAAAGCAATAGGGAATGCAGGAGTATGGGTAATCTCTTTAAAAAGATGGTCAAGACTTTGATGCAAAAGTGACATCTGAGCAGTGATATGACAAAAGCAAGGGATCAAGTCATGTGGGTATCTGGAGAAGAGAGTTCCAGGCAGAGGTAAGCCATTGCAAATGCCCTGAGGCAGGAGCTTATCTGATATGTTCAAGTACTAGATACAGGGCTGGTGTGTGAGTGAGCACATGAGGATGCAGACAGGGAGATGGCAGATGAGCCAGCAGGGGCCTGATAGACCACTGTAAAGAGCTGGACTTCTGTCTGAATGAGACAGAGAGCCCAAGGTTATAAAACATTCTTGTTAGCAGTAGGTCAATCATTAATGGTCGGGGGCCAAGGTCAGAAACAAGGAGCCCAGTAGAAGTTATTGCACTAATTCCATTATTTTTATAGTAAGCTCCCTCAAAGTTGATGAATATCCTGGCTGCAGAACAGCATATAGGGCTCAGTGTCTCTCCATCTTCCTGCCTTGCTGTCCTTGGAATGTCAGCATTGTCCAAAGACAACTACAGCCAATCTGGGTGTCACACTCAGGCACAACAATACTCAGTGAAAGGACATAGGGATTAAAAAGAAGAGAAAAGAAATCTTTCCCCCCAGATGTCCCCAGCAAGTTTCTTTAGATGTCACATTGGCCTCAGTCTGAGTCATATGCCCACCTCCAAACCAGCGTTGCCGAGGAGAATGGGAGCAGCCGAATGGGCTTGCACAAACTGGGCTTGCATCTGGGCTTGGTACAGGGTCGCCATCTCTGAGTGGAGGGTACCACCCTAAAACCTGGGCTTTGCAGCAAGCCAGGGGCTGCACTTCCAGCTAGTCCAGCAGCGGTGTCCACTACAGGAGGACGAAGCAGATGTGGCTTAACCACACCCATTGCTGCTGCTGGGCGAGGGGAGGAGGCACATGGACTTGCTCTATAGAACTTTTGGTTCCAGCAAACCCATTGCTAAGCTTCCCAAGACTGCTTACAGCTGGGGTCTGGGCTGGGGGAGGTCACTTGCCATTTGTTTTCTTTTTATGTTGCCAATTAAGCAGCCTCCCCAGCATTCACTTATTGGCTATATTTTGTTTGTTTTTTGGTTAATGGAATTTAAAAGCAGAGAATAAATAATTAAGCACATAGGCACTTCAAAGTGGTTCCTGGTTTTGTGCTCAAAGTTTCAAGTAAGCATTATGTCTTTTTCTTTAGCATTTTTTTAATTAGGTAGAATTATTTGAAGCAAGAGAAGAAAAAGAAGAGTTTAGCTAACTTTATAATAGTGTGGTTAGGGGCAAGAATATTGAATTTCGTTCAATACATTTATTCCATAATATGTATTGGGCACTAGGTGTTGGAAACACATCAGCACTCAAAATAGCCAAGGTCTCTAGTGTTACAGAGTTTGCATTCTGGTTGGTGACACAGACAGTAAATAAAGCAAGGGGACAAAGACACAAGGCAATGTCAGATGGTGACGTGGGCTGTGAAGAATATAAACGTGGTGTGGTAGTGACTAAGCAAGGGGAAAGGGAATACTACATCAGACAGTTGGTCTGTGAAGGCTTTTCTAAAGAAGTGACATTTGAGTCTAGACCCAAATAATGAGTAGAAGCCAGGTTCCAAAGTGTTTAGACACAGGAGACAGTAAGTGCAAAGGCCCTGAGGCACAAGCAATATCGCTGTGACTGGAAGGAAAGCCAAGATGACTACACTGGTGAGTGGGAGAAGGATAAGGATGTGGAGGGGAGCACATGCAGGGTCAGGTGAGGCCTTGTAAGCCACAGTCAGTAATTTGTGTTTTGTTCTGGATACAATGGGAAGCCATTAGAAGGTCTAAGCATGGAGGTACCAGATGTTTTAAGAATTAATAGTAGTATGGAGAGCTGGTAACGTGGCACTCAGAAGCCCAGGGTACTTCATCTCCTTGGAGAACTTCAATAACATAACCCACCTTGGAGTTGTATTGTGAAAATTAAACCTCACCTTTAAACTCAGACATTTCTGTTATTTCTTTGGTTTTTGCTTCAAACTGGAAGTTTCCATACCTTACCTCTCATAATAAAAAATTGCCTGTGGTCTGGCACTCACTTGGGTAACTTTGCCCAGGATTACAATAAGAACTTGTAGAATTTTATTTTCAAGTCAGGCACTGTTGAGATCATAAATTCAGGCGCGCATGGAACTGACAATATTCTTTTAGCTTGTAGTTTAAGAAACGTGGGATCTATTTCTGGAATTTTGTGCTTTATTATGCATGGTACTTTCATGATTGTTTTCAGCTTATTTTTTTAAAGAATCATAATTACCTGTTGTTTCAGGGGTGTTTATTCTGATTACAATTTAAAGCAACCTTTCTCCAAATTATGGCATAAGCCATTTCTCAGTGTGTGCTTCTTACTCTATGGTCATTGATCAAATGGACCAGGGAATTTCAATGTTGACAGATCTATACACATGATCTTTAAACAAAAATGATCTCCAGATATGGCTATTAAGTGCTGATTTTCCAACAAAAACTGATAGTAATTTTCTACAACTTACCATTCACATATGCTTCAGAATTTACACTCTTGCTCGTATTAGTCCATGATTCATGTAAAGTGCAGCTTCTCAGCGGATGTACCTGAGAGAATGTGTTTTACTAAGTAATTTACAGCTTAACTGAAGATAAGCTGTCTTTAAAAAAATTATTTACTGGCAACTGAAATCAGTTCTCAAAACTAAAACTGAAAAAGTAACCCATGAACGTTATCTAAACCCCTCCCCGGGTATTACTTTTTAAATACTGGTATTTCTTTTCACATAAAGTAACACTGTGTATCCCTATTGGGAACTAGGGGTGCTGGGAAGAACGAACAGATAATCTGGTTTGCATCCCAGCGGCATAGCTTGCTGGTCACTTTGAGTAGGTTATACACCTTATTTTGATTTAGCTCGTATTTCCTCATCTGTAAAATAGGAGGAAAATGCTTTTTCCTTCATCACCTTCTAAGCAAACAACAAATAATCCACATAGAGCACAGAACCTGACCCAGAGGAAATGCTGAATAAATGTTAGCTATTATGTTTACGAAAGTACAGAGTTCATGAAAATAAGCATATGTCATTCTACCACCCAGTTACTTCATTTTAATGTTTAATATTTGATAAGTTTGATTAATTTGTTTCAAAATGAGTTTAAAGTGTTCATCAGGCCCATGTGTTTACTAAAAGGATTACTTTTACCTGGGTGCAAAGACAAGCCTCATGCTTTGGAAGAACAATAATTATCTATACAAGATTCTAGGTTCAGGTTCTACCAACAGATTGCCAAAGCAGTTGAAAGAAAATTATAGATGGCTGATCACCTCTACATCATCAACAAGCACGAACACTTCATTAACATTCATTACTCCTAACTGAAGTATTATTTGTCCACATAATGTTAATAAGAAAATAGGTAACTATATGATTTGAACATTTAAATTAATAACAGATGGGAGTTTGAAGGAAACTGGGGTATCATGTCTAATCTCCCCATTTTATAGATGGAGGAACTGGGGTGCAGAAAGGAAAAGGGAGACAAGCAAAGCTACAGGTTTATCATTTCCCCATTAACACTTAACATCTCCATCCAGGTTCCCCCTGTGACATGGGGTTAGATCAGCTGCCATTTTTCAATGTCAGTCGTTGCTTGAAGAACCAGGTTAGACCAAAGGGCAACAAGATTGCACGTTTAAATTTTCAAAACACTTTTACAATATTGTTTCATAGGATGTATACACCAGATCTGTGGGCGAATGAGGTGAGGACGCTGAGACTTGAGGAATTACAGTCACAGCTTAGCTGTCACTTCTGTCCAGTGCACTTGCGCACATCACGCTGCTTGTGTACGATGGAGTACGATGGCCGTGACTCCAGCCCCGGTCTCGGAGGCCGTACTACTACCGTAAAGCAGCGATTCTCTGTGTGTGGGAGAAGGGGAGAGCGCCCTCTGGGAGGTACTCATCAATATCTGGTGACACTTTTATTGTCACGACTAGGGTGGAGAGGGCTTGCTACCGGCATATTGTGGGTAGAGACCATGGGTGCTGCTAAATGTCCTACAATGCACGGGACAGACCCCCACACCATTTTTCACCCCCTCACACCCCAGCCCCACTCCCTCCACCGACGAAGAATCACCCACCCCCAAGTGGCAGGTTGGGAGCCCCTGCTGTGAAAGCAAAGCTCATGAAGCAACTGGGAGGAACGTGGGTCTCTGCGATGTAGAGAGGCCAGTGCGTGCAGAGCCCGGTAAGAGGCATGGTGTTTGTAATTTAAAGTTACTATTCTTCAGGCCAAACCAACTCTTCCACAGGCCTCCTAGGAAAGCCGCTTCACTGAGTGAGCAAATCAAGGAGAAAACTTGGGTTAAAAGTGCTTTCTAGAGAAGGCATTGAACCCCATCACTCAGATGCCTTTTCTTGTACCTCTAAGGGGGCCAAAAGGTCAGGAACTACGTAAGATCTTGCCACCTAGATTCAAGGGCTGGGTCACCTGAAAACCCTCTAATGTTCTCATCTGCTTCCTGATAGTGGGGGATAAAGCCAAACAGTGTCAGGCAGAGAAATCCTAAAAAGTCTATTGCTGTTATCTCAGCATATTGATTTCTTTTCCTATCGTTCATGGTTTAATTAAAACCCAGAGATGTGCAGGAGGGAAGCGGACGAGGCCATTCCTTTGGAGGAGTTGGAAACACGCTCTGGATTTACTTGGAGGCACTGTAGGACTGAACAAGTGGGCGGTTCTCTGTCCAGCTCGGACAGCAGAGGTTGAAGCCCGCTATTTCCAAATGAAAGCTAATGAGCGCATGGCCAAATGTAAACATTGAAATCTGCTTTATATGTTTAAATGCGTTCTGTAATTCCCTTAATTTAGAGTAAATATGGGAAAGAGTGAATTTGAGTTATGAATCACTATATAGTAAAAATGGAAGGAAATGTAATATTACTTTTATGTTCATAAAGGAGCATTAAGACACATGTCACCAGGTGTTATATATGGACAGACTCATAAATAGAAGTACTCACTATTCCCCAGATAATTCTTGAGGTTTCCTACATTTAAACTATTGCTCTAATTACTTTCTACCAAATGTCTTCCTCACTCACGTCTCCAGAGATTCAAATTCTCACTGTCGTTCAAAGTCTACCTCAAATGCCACCACCTCCAGGAAGTCTTCTTGGAATCTGCCCCTGTGTCCCAATTAGTTGGGAAAGTTTCCTACTCTGTTCTTTATCTGTTACTCTCCTTTGGTCCTTCCATTATTTGTAATATATTCAGACTTTTAATTTATTTCCTTATTTCTTTCTTACCTCCCTGCTTGCCTTCATACTTTGTGCCTTAGACATTTCTCTGCTCCCACAGTCCTTGGCACTGTGTCTTGGAAATAGTAAACCTTGACTGCATCTTGAGTTGTTCCCATATCTGGGCTATTGTAAACTTAGGACTGCATATGCCTTTTCGAGTTAGTATTTTAGTTTCCCTGAGATATTATAAAATACTCAGAGTGGAATTGTTGGATCATTATTTTCTTTCCGCCATCTGAAATAGCCTTGTTGATGTGATATTTACTCGTTGATTGTCTCCTGTAGAATATAAACTCAGTGAGCTAAACCTCCACACATTGTTTGCTGTTGTATCTCCAACATCAAGAAGCATGCCTCATGTTGAATAGCTGCTAAAAACATTTAATTGTATGAATGGACGTATGAACTCTCCAAAAGGAGGTTCTTCTTTCTCCCAATCTGAATGTATTAAGTTGTGAGTGCCACACTCCGGCTGGAGAACGTGAGGAGCATGATGTAAATTATGTCAGAATTCTCCTTTTCAGTTCAACTCAGTTCAATCCAGCACTTACTTATATAATTCTTAGTATGCACCAGGCAGTGAACTTCCTACTCAGAATTCAGCAGAGAAAAATCAAAGTTCCACCCTCCTGCCAATTAGAGTCTGGTGGGGGAATTATATACTTATTAGTGATTGATTATCCAAGTAATTGAAGAGCACTTACTTTGTGCCACACAGAATGCCAAGCATGTAAATGCATTACCTTATTTAATCCTCACCACGACCCTGTATGTCAGGATTGATAAGTATGATCAAAGAAGAGGGCAGGATTTTATCTGTCTTGTTTGCTCTTGATTTCTTAGCACCATGTACAGTGCCTGGCATAAGCTGATGTTCAATAAATAGGTTCATTAATGAATGAGTGATTTGAAAGGAGAGGATGGGGTTTGAGAGTCTGGTGTAGGGGGACTTGACCCAGTCCCGAGGCATTAAGAAACCTCTCCCTGAAGATGTGACATTTTATTTAATACTTGAAGAATGAGTATAAATTTGCTTTGCTTTGATAAGAGTGAAGACCTGGATAGGCTCCTGCTGACTAACCTTAAATAGCTACTTTTTTTTTTTTGTCTCTGGGCTTTAGTAAAATGAAAAACTATAATGATGAAACCTCCCTGAAGGAGGCTGTAAGAACCTGGTAGAGGAGAGCAGGTGACAAGAATGGCACCAGCGGGAAAAGGCTGCTGGGAGGTCCCAAGTCCATTGTCCCTAAGGCATGGGCTCCAGCTGGGACTTGGAAGGACAAAAGTGATTGCCTCTGATCACCCCAAATGTCATCTAAAGACAAGCTTGGAATAGCCTGGTCCATAGTTACAGCACTCAAGAATTTCCCAATTAATTGCATTTCTTATGTTTTTAGATTTTTTATTATTTTATTTTTTGGCCATTTGATGTCAGAATCTGGCATGTGGAACTCATCTGGGGAATTTCTTGTCTCTGGGCTTTGCTAGAGTCCAGGCCCCTTCTTGCAGGGCACCCCAAATGGGTCACCTTTATCTTCCCCTTTCCCTAGGCTCCCGGTTTCCCTTTCAGGGATCACTTTCTGCTTGAGCCTCCGCCCAGGCACTTCTGCTGTGGCCCTAGAGCCCCACTCTCTACCCCATCCCCACCACATCCCCAACCCCTCATAAAGGCGCCCTCCTCTCCTGGTGAGCCTGCTCTGTCTGATCTGTGATGACAGGAGGTGCATCAGAGTCTAATTCCTCTTTCGGGGTTGGCGGCTGCTAACTGCTCCTTTGCTGTGAGATAATTGACTTTTAACGGGAGTATTCTGTGAGGAATGCCTAACGCAAAAAGCAAGGCTTTCTAACATTGACCTCTTAGGGCTCTGTAATCCCAAATTATCTTTTCAGAACCTCTTCCTGCTGTCATAGCTTCTACAGTGCTATATTATAATAGTTTATTAGTCTTTTCTTTTCCTGGAATATGCACTCCTTTCAACCAGGGCCAGTATCTTATGTCCTGTATCCCTATCCCTCAGCCTAAGGCCTGATATACCGTCAGGGTGGCAACAAATCGTTGGACAAAAGTCTTCAGGCAAATGATGTAGGCCAAGGGCATTTGGAAACTTTCTGTTACCCTGACCTTCAAGCCAAAGCATGAAATTAACACCTGACTCAAACTTTAAAGTCAGAATCCCTTCTGTTGTTAAATAATGCAAATTCCTTGTCTGTCCTGGAGAGTCTGAATCAACAGGTTTGCGCCCGGCCGTGAAATCTGCATTCTTCAGGAGCTTCCAGGTGATCCTGGTGCAAAAACACTGATCTCCTCTGGGGGCTGTTAGTCTTTCCATAAATTATTATATTTCCTCAGACTGTTTTCTATTCTATAAAATAGGGTTGCTCAGAAAAATCAAGAAGAAAACTTTGCAGAGCATACATGGAAACTGTTAAAATGGTCCTGTGCAAAATACCTGCATTAGAAATTTCCTCAAGGAAATTGTTTATCTGTTCTTTCTGCTCCTTGCTCGTTCTGCGTTCAGATGGATAGGGTACATGGGCCTGGCACTAAATCAGTCGTTTTAAATTAGGGTCGGAGAAGATGTTGCTTTTCACTGAGATCCAGACATACTGGCTGGTTCGGAGTGGCCCTTGTGGAACTTGGCTACCACGTGGTATGGCTCTTTTGTGTCTAGTGGAGGAGATAGCAGTTGGTTGTCATTGTTTCTGGTTTTGGTTTGCTCTTCTGTTCTGTTTTTTATATTTGGGGACGTTTTGGCTCAGGTCTTTGAGCATAATTGTGAATATTTTTTTCCTCAAAGTATTTACTAAGTGTCTCCCACTGACTCAGAAGGTATTTAACTGAGTGCCTGCTGTTTATCAAAGACGGAAACATATAAAGTTGAAGCGTGTCTATTTATGGATCCCATAATATTTTTGGGATGGCTTGAAAGGTATATTCTAGCTTTATGATGGGTTCAAAGCTACTTTATTTTTGCTAAAAAAGAACCTCCACAGAAAAGGTGTAAAACATCTTCCAAAGGCTATCTTCCATGTATCTTCATCCACTTCCTGATTCATGTATTCAACTAATGTTTATTGAGCACCTACTTTGTGCCAGGCACTTAGTAAGGCACTGGGGGTACAAACATGAGTTAGACATTGATATCTCCTTCAAGAAGTTTACAATTTCATCATTTAGACCAAACAGGTAAGTAAATACAATATGACCTCTGACTAAGGGCTGATGTTACTGTTATAGACAATTGCAATTAAACTTACAAAGCACTTGCCTTGTGCTAGGCAGTGTGCTAAACCCTTCGTGTGAAACATCCTATTTTGCCCTCACAGTACTGCATAAGTTTCTATTATTATCCTTATTAGGTATGTAATGAGGCGTAGAGATGTTAAGTAAGTTGTTCAAAATCACACAGTAAGTCAGTGTCAAAGGCAGGCTTAACCTCTGGCTGTCTAATTGCAACACTGCCCTCTTGACCACATCTGCTCTTTCACTGCTCCCAGGTTGTTACACAGCCAGCGAAGCTCAGAGAAAGGCAACAGTAAAAGCAACATTGGTAGTTTATCAAGTGTCTACAACGTGCCAGATGCTCCGTAAGCTTCTCGTCCCAGTTCATCCAGGAATACGCGAGGAAAGTCTTTTGCTGCTCCCATTTTGGAGGTGTAAAACTAGGCTCACCCGTGTTAGTTTTGCTCATGTCTGCCTGACTGGTAAACGAAGGCATTGGAATTCAAACTTGGGTCAGATTGATCCCAAAGGTCACCTCCTTCCACTCCAACTTGCAGCTGATCAGAGGTTAGATGCTCAGTTTCTCTCAGGGAGACTCCTCTGGATCTGTTCTTCTGTCATGAGTCTGCAAGGGCGCAACCAAAGCAGGCCGTTTAGGCATCGTTTCAACAGCACCTTACTTGGCACGGCCCACCCTTGCTAGGTCTCTGGGTCTCAGGATGTGATGGGTTATGAATAGGCTACCTTTCCAGTCCCTGCCGGGAGTTGTCATCATGTCACAATGGTCCAAAAGTCAGAGAGAGAGAGAGAGCATATTGGTGAAATAGTCAATTTTCATTGTAATGGGCGGGACTGACACGGTGGTTACATTATGGCTCTCAGTCTTTGCTCTCTTGGGCAGGTGAACACAATTCTCCAATGCTAAGTTAAATATTTTTATAACGAGGAGAGCCCATAAAGGTTTAAACATTATTCTACCATATTTTAAGGTACACTGTTATATTAAATGTTATTTTCTTTTGCAGACTATTTAAATCATTTCCTTATGCCTCCAAATACAAGACAAAAGATACATGCCTCTTTCTCCTCGTCATATACAGTAGTGCCTTTGACAGAACTTACAAATCCCAAACCGATGCCTGTGGTTGCCTTCAAGTGATAAGGTTTCCAAAGTCATTACTATTTTGTGGGTCAAAACCAAACCACTTCCCCAACCCCAGTTACTTATATTTGATGATTGGTCATGTCCCTTAATAGTTTCATGTTCTCTCTCTCTCTCTAATGAGAGTTTTGATAAAGTTGTGTCATCCTTGGATCAATTTACCTTTTCTGTGTTTTCCTATGCCATGAGGATACATGGGTTGGTGAAAGGCCAGTTCTCTTGGGTTCAGTCTCTTTTCTTGTGTTGTGGCTTTAAATTTGTACAGCAAGTAACTCAGAACCAAGTTGTTGCCTTGGTGTGAGGGACAGGAAGGGGGGGAAAAAAGCCGGAGTAGAACACAGCATCTGTCTGTGTTAGCCCTGTCACCGACTGCTCAATCCAGCTTTCGGCTTCACCTAAATGATAAATGGTCCTATTGTTTGGGTTTCGTATTAAAAAAAAATAGAACTAAATCTAGATTAAGCAAGGACAGAGACCCATTTCATTGCACTGTACTTTAATATTCCTGAGACCCATGGCATTACGGGTGGCTCCTTTTAACAGCCATCTCTCTCCAGGGCGGAATACTATGCTGTCTTTGTTTCATCTGATCTTCCAGCTAAATAAGAGATGGTCACTTACCCTCACTCCTCCTGTATCCTGCTGGATTTCTATTGCTAAAAGAGAAACTGACCACACGGGAAAAGGTAGAGGTTTCAGGCAGGGCAATTCAGCGTGTGTTTACAGGCAGGACTGACTTACTCAGCAAATCCTGCTCGGAGGAGCTGCAGCCAATGAAGAGCGTATATCCCGGCTTGCTTGGGGGCTTCTGAGTTTGAGCTGCATGCAGAAATGTAAGGCAGTGCTTCCTGGCGCTGATGGCAAAATGGGACCCAGCTCCAGTAATTCCTTGGGCTCCCCAGCTTTGCAGATCGGGGAGAGAACCTACATACACATATTGGTGATGTAGCCAGCTTTAAAGGCCGGGAGAATCCTAATGGATTCGGGAGACTGGTTTGTTATTTAGCTTTTCATTTTTTATTATTTTTCTTTTTGGAAGATGAAATGCTTCTCTCGTTACCTGCCTTACATCTTCAGACCTCCGAATACCATCCTCTCTTCCAGCTGCCACACGGAAGGTACAGACCAGAGAGGGAGTGTGTCTGGGTGGGTGGGAAAATGTGGGCTGGTGTGCGACTTCCCACAGGCTGTGCCGGTACTGTTTTCTGTAGCTACTAGGTGACTGTCATTCCCGACAAAAGCTTGCATCTGACTGACTTAGATCTGCTTCTAAAACCAGTCTGTCTTCTACAAGGAAAAGGAAATATTTTTCTGGAGAGCAGAATCATGTTGCAAAGTGATCTCAAAGCTGAAACAACTGACGAGAGAAAAAAAAAACAGAAATATTTTGCCAATTTCCCTTATTGTACTTAACATGCAAACAAGTCATTGGAACTAATGTTGAGGGGAAAAAATTTTTCTGTAGGTGCTGCCACACATGTGTATTCCAAGCTCTCAGTTTTGTCACTGTCTGTTTAATAATTTGGTGCCTGCCCAAGAAAGCAATTAGCAAAATAGAATGAGCTCACTCTGTGAGTGTGGAGTGCCGGTGGTCGGTTGGATTGGTTTGCAGAGAGTCTGTGCTTGGGTTTTAGAGCAAGAAGAACACGGCAGACTTTCGGCACCTGCTGGCAGTGTGGTCTGTGGGGGTCCTGAGTGAGTGCCCTGATGCCAGGGTGAGCGGAGCCTTGCACAAACAGTCCCCAGTTCTGGGTCCTGCTGCCTTCTAACCTAGCACGAGAAGCATACGTGTGTGTGCATGTGCGTGTGCGTGTGCGTGTGCGTGTGTGTGTGCGCATGTGTGTGCATTTGTGTGTCTTGTAAACACGCTGGCCACTTGTCTTCCACTGAGCACTGCAGGTTTCAGCATCTTGAGAGTCGGTAGCTGCTCACCCATGTTCTCTGTGTGATTTGCCTGTCTCTCGGGATCTGACACATCCTTATTAAAAGAGCAATTTCAAGAAAAGCAACTGGCTAGCCACACTTGGGCCCTTGGGGTTGTCCTACAAACGGTGCGTGATGGAAGAGGACCGGGGAGGATCAGGTGCTGCCACTCCGCCGGCCACCCGCTTCCGGAACTGAGCTCCGGAGATGCCCCTGCTGAACACCTGCCCCTGTGTCTCATTCTCCGAGGAGGAGCCTGGGGTTGGGGGCTGGGTATATAAACTGAGAGAAGCATTTACGATACTATCAGGTGACTTTCAATCAGAACCCCCACCCAAGGAAAGGGACTAGAAGTTTGGAAGTTTGGGATCACGTTTGCGTTGAGACTGAGGATGGTATATCTCAAAGACATGGATATTTCCCTAAATAGTTCTGTTGGTGGCTGAAAGAGAGGACTTACTGAGAAATCTTTCCTCCCCCATGCAGAGAGACTGAGTTAAGTCCCTCTGCATCTTGGGGAGAGACGGGGGAGGGGGTGGCTTGGATAGAAATCTCCAAGGCAACTTTCCTCATACAAAAGACCTCAACTCAGGAAGCTGCCTAGATGACTTTTCTGTTTCTTATTGGTCCCATGTCCCCTCCCCCCTGCTTAGACTTTGAGAACCCAAACACTTGGTCTGTTCAATTGCTGTTTTGTGTAGTAATCAAACTGAAGCTCTGCCTTATAGAGACAAACCACCACTACCACAAGAACCTCCTTGAACTGTTTTGTAATCAAATTTAACTGATTTATTCCACCAAAATGAAAAGCCCATTTTATTCATGAATTGGGGGATGTGGGGAACATGTCTTTACATTTGTTGTAAACCTACTAAAGACAGTGGGCAAGGATCGGAGCATCTGTCAAACACTGGCACTGTGGGGAGGCACTGGGGCATCCTGGAGAGGCATGAGCTAAATGCCAACAAGCAGGGCCCAGCCAGTGAACTGCTCTGTGTCCCATTTTATGTATAAAATGGAAATAAAAAGACCTACTCCCGGAGGTTGAAAATTACATATGATAATTCAGGTTGTCCATGAAGCTTGGGACATGATAGGTGCCACCACTTTGAGGTCTCCTGGCCCACACACTTTCTTAGGTACTCTTTTTTTTTTTTAATGTGTTACACTGTCTTGAGCCATGAATGATTTCCTCAAACACATCACAGTGTCACAAGATACTAGTTACACTTATTTAGAGTTTGTCTGGTGAGAAAAATATGTCAGAATGAATCTGAGTTTGCATTTTTCTTCTTATATTGTTAGGGATCCTGTCACCCTGTAGTGTATTCTGGAAAAGTTATGGCTGTGAACTTCGTATTTCATTTAATTGCAAAAGCAGAGGGTGGGTCATTGGTATGTATCCCTGTGAAAATCAGATGAGCGCAAATGACTCAATCCCTTTACAAGTAAGTCTAGAACAACTTTAAAGCTTCAGCAATTCCTGGGCTTCTTAGGGGATGGAACCTTCCTACTTAAAAGGCTTGGGTTGTCTCCCAACTTTGTCCTGACAAAGTTTTCTCAACACAGGAAGTTCACAGGCTTTAAATCCTAGCTCTGCCGCATGCCAATTGGGTGATGTTTGGTAGTTCTTTAACCTCTCTGTGCCTCAGTTTCCTCATTTGTACAACATGGATCATTATACTCTATTGGGTGGAATGTTGTACACATGGTGGTGATGATAATGATGATAATAATAATCAGCCTTTACTTGTACTTTACTTACTATGTCCAAGAAATTATCAAAGCACATTATGTAATATACAGTAACACATTTGTACCTAGGGTAAATCAACAATATGGAGTCCACAAATACTAGTTCTTTTTCCTTCACTCTCAGCCCTCAAAGCTTGTTGCTTCATCTATCAGCTAGGGATTAGGCTCTCCATGTTGCAGACAAGATTATTCTTAAAATAGATCAAGTCACCACACCACCCCTCCAACACAAACACGCTTGCATTTCGCACCCCCCAATGGCTTTCCACAGCCCACAGGCCTGACCCATTCTGACCCCTGCCTGACTGTCCCGCCTCACCTCGGACACCCTGCACCTCGCCTGGTGTCCAGCACGCAGGCCTGCTTTGGTTCCTCAGCATTCTCCCTCCAACCCCGGGCTTGATGGAATGCTTCTCTCTCCCCTTGGCTCCATCTCTTGTTAATTCTAGCTTCTTGTCTCAGCTTCAATGCTGTACCCCTGGCCCTAGAATACCACCAAGTACTTCATAGGTATTTAATACATTTTTATTGAACGAAGTGATGACAGATACCAAGGCTGTGGTTTGATACAGTTTAAAAACGTGTGATAAACAGTCTGCAGAGCATTAACTCCTACATGAATGCAGGCTGTTTTAACCATCGCCAGCTGGGGGACTTTCTGTGGCCATACATGAGGGGACTGGTTTTATTGCCATGCCCCATTTCAACTTGAAAAAAGATACAAACAGAAAAAGAAAAAAATATATATATAGATGTATATGTAAAGGACAACTAAATAATGATGCACAAACAGTGTTTTTAGAAGACAGTATTTGGCCTGTCTTCCCTTCTCTGAGGACCTCATTAAGGGGACACAGAACTCCCTCCCCCATGGTAGGGAAAGATTCCTCCAGCAAACTGGTGTCAGGATCAGATAAACAGAATCCCAGTCAGCCACAAGGAAACCTGTCCGGACAGGACAGAGGAGACCCACAGGGATGAGGGAGCCAGTGCAGTATGAGGAACCCGACCTGCTAGTGGCCAGTGGCCCGACCTTGGCAGCCGACCCAGGAGGGCCTTTGGGGGGGCTATCTAACAAATGGGTGGGCCCAGGGTCACGGGCCTCGCTCCGTGCCATTTCCTCTCTCTGAGCTGTCTTTGTAGGGCTGAGAACCCCTACTTGTCCTTTAAAACTCAGCTTCAGTCAAGCCTTTCTAGGAAGCCTGCCTCAGCAACTGCAAAGATGGCATTGCAGAGGTGAGTCACTCACAGCACAACCCTGGTGGAAGAAGGGATGAGCAGCAGAAGCGGAGCCACCCCGCAGGCCGGCGGCTGGCTGGCTGTGTGCCGAGGGCTGTGCGTGCCTCCTCTCATTTGCTCCTCGCACCATCTCCTGCATCAGGTATCGTCATCTGCACGGGGTGGAGGAGGAAACCAACGTGCCCCTCACCTGCCCACGGCCACGTTTGGTAAAATGGCAGAGCTAAGGCTCAAGTCCAAACTCTCTGAATCCAAACTCAGTGCTCTGACCTGCCCATTGCACATCTATTTCTGAGTATCAGGGTGAGAACAGCCTGCAGATTACACCGACACAGTCGGTGTACCTGTCTGTCTCCTGGCGGCACGGAGCCGCTTGGGCCCAGGGATTCTCCCCTGTTGGTCTTCCGTCTCTCCATCCTGCTTAACACAGAGCTGGACTCTAAGTAGATGCTCAAGAAAGTCTTCTTAAATGAAACCTGGGTGGGAGAGTGATAAACAAGTTGGTCTGTCTCTATTAATCATGCCCCTTCAAGAGGAGGAGACATCTTGAGGCAAAATATCTTCCAATGACACCCAAGAGCAGGCTTGCTGCAAGTCTCTCTCTCTCTCTCTCTCTCTCTCTCTCTCTCTCTCACACACACACACACACACACGTTATTATGTCATTAATACTGCAGTAATAAGTGAAACATACAATGCCTACTGTTTGCTAGGCACAGTTGTACTGTGTGTGTATTCCTCACAACAGTCCTCTGTGCTCAGTAGTGTTATTCTCATTTTATATCTGAGGAAACCAAGACACAGAGTAGTTAGGTAACTTGTCCAGGGTCACACAGCCGTTGAGGGCAACGGTTCGGATTAGAACTTACGCAGTCTGGTTCCGAGGTCGATGCTAACAAAGGCCGCATGGCGCTATTTTGCACCTTTGTACCTATTTATGGAATTCTCGTTTTTCACACTTTTGGAGTTTTCTGCCCTCTCCCATGTTTAGAACCAACCCACCCTTCAGGCCCACATCACATGCCTTCCACCCACAGCTCTCCCTGATCACTCATTTTCTTGTCACAGACACACACCTGCGTTTAGTCTTGCCCGAACGTGCGTTGTGACGTCCGTACTGTGGAAATAATATCACGCTGCCTGAATGGGGTCGTTCTAAGGATTACGTGAGACAAACATCTAACATTGTTTTACATTAAAAAAATTTTTTTTACATGTTTATGCACAATGGATGAATTGTTCCTGCTTTCATCTAAGGCTAGCCCTCTGCTTGTGAGCTGGACCCCACCCCTGACCCCTATTCAAACCCCTCATTTCTAAATTTGTCCCCTCTGTCTCTCTTGTCACCAAATCTTTCCTCTCTACAGGGTCATTTTTGCAGGTCGCAAGCATGCTGTAAATGATCTCATTTTAAATCGGGTGTCCAATCTTTTGGCTTCCCTTGGCCAGTTGGAAGAAGAATCGTCTTGGGCCACACATGAAGTGCACTAACACTAACTATCATAGCTGATGAGCTAACAAAAGGTCCATGCATGATTTTCATACTATTTTAAGAAAGCTTACGAATGTGTGTTGGGCTGCATTCAAAGCTGTCCTGGGCCGCATGCAGCCCGCAGGCCACAGGTTGGACAGGCTTGCTTTAAATATGAACCTCATCTTCCATGTCCCACTGCCTGGAGCTACTGCCCTACTGCCCCCCTCCCTGCTCCTCTTTCCAGAAAAATGTCTTGAAAGAGTCATCTACACGCAGCTGCCAGTGCTTTTCCTCTGATTTGCTATTCCATCGCTCCACCAAAATTGCTCTTGTCACACAGACACCAGTGACCACGCCGTTGACAATTCCAGTCGTCCTCAGCCAGGCTTCCTCTTGCTGTAGCTCTCAGCAGCATTGGCACAGATGATTACTGCTTCCTTCTGGGGAGAGTTTCTCATTGTGGTCTCCAGGCCCCCATTTTCTCTGTTTCCTTCTCAATCACTGGTCCTTCTCAGATGCCCCTGCTGGTTCCTTGTTATTTTCCAGACCTGTAATGTTGGCGCCCAGGGCTCGGTTCTCTCCTTAATCTCTGCTTGCTCCTAGGTGATAATCTTCTAGTCCCGTGATCTTCAATATTAGGTTGATGCAAAAATAATTGCAGTTTCAGACCATGATTTTTAAGTCATTATCACTAGGCTCAAACACATCTTTATTAATCAAAATAGGAACCATTACAATCAACACATTTTTGCCAATGAGAAATAAGTTTATTCCTGTAGTGTAATTATCCATGCTTTGGGATTCCATGAACTCTTGGAAAGCATTTTCTGCATCCTGCTGGTCATGGACTCGTTTTCCCTGCAAAAAATTGGTGAGATGCTTGAAGAAGTGGTAGTTGGTTGGTGAGTGGTCACGTGAATGTGGCGGGTGGGGTAAAACTTCGTAGCCCAATTTTGAAGTGTTGGTGGTGCGATGAAGTGTTGGTTGTGCTATGTGCTGTTGGGCATTGCCGTGGAGAAGAATTGGGCCCTCTCTGTTGACCAATGCTGGCTGCGGGAGTTGTAGTTTTTGGCGCATCTCATCAATTTGCTGAGCTTACTTCCCAGATGTAGTGGTTTTGCTGAGATTCAGAAAGCTGTGGTGGATCAGACCAGCGCAGACCACCAAACAATGACCATGACCTTTCTTTGGTGCAAGTTTGGCTTTGGGGAGTGCTTTGGAGCTTCTTCTCAGTCCAGTCACTGAGCTGGTCCTTGCTGGTTATCATATAAAATCCACTTTTCATTGTACGTCACAATCCATTTGAGAAATGGTTCATTGTTGCGTAGAATAAGAGGAGACCACACTTCAAAATGACAATTTTTTTAAAAATTCCGGTCAGTTCAAGAGGCACTCACTTATCAAGCTTTTTAACCTTTCCAATTTGCTTCAAATGCCGAATGCTATAGAATGGTCAATGTTGAGTTCTCGGCAACTTCTCATGTAGTTGTAAGAAGATCAGCTTCAGTGATTGCTCTCAATTGGTCGCTGCAAACTTCTGATGGCTGGCCACCATGCTCCTCATCTTCAAGGGTCTTGTCTCCTTTGCAAAATTTGTTGAACCACCACTGCACTGGGCCAAATGCGTTGTTGGCCAAATGCGTTGTTGTTGTTGCGAGTTGTCTCTCCTGCCTTATGACCCATTTTGGACTCGAATTAGAAAACCGCTCCAATTTGTTTTCTCTAACATCATTTCCATAGTCTTAATATAAAATAGCAAGTAATAAGTCATTAGCAAAAAAAACCCAAAACCAAACAAAGTGAGAAATCTGCATTAAAATGGTCTATAAAATAACCACATTTATTTAAGAATGTATTCAATATCAAACAGCAAATTTCAGCAAGGCAAAAGCCACAATTAGTTTGCACCAACCTACTATCATCTATTTGATTTATACCTGCAGCTCCACCCTCTCACCTAAAATGCAGACTGGGGCGTCCAGCCGCCTACCCGACATTCCACTGGAATGCATAACAGAGATCTCCAAACAGAAAGCTTGACTTCCTCTCACGAAAAACCTGTTTCTCCAGCTTAGTGAAGAGACCTCTATTCTAGTTACTCAAACAAAAAACCCTGGAGTCATCCTTTATTTCTTCTTTTCTTTCATATCCTTCTTCCAATTTCACAGTAAATCCTCTGGGCCTAACCTCCTAAAAATATCCAGAATCCAATCCAGTCATGTCTTCCCACATCTACCACTCAAATGTTTCTTCATCAGAGAGACCTTTCCTGTCCTTCCTATCTAAAATCAATCAATCTCTCTCTCTTTTTCTCCCTCTCTCTCTATCTCTCTCTCTGCCTCCTTCCCTCCCCCTCTCCCTCCCACCCTCTTTCTCTCTCCCTCCCCCCCACACTCCCCAGTTACTTTTACCCTGCTTTATTTTTTACTTCATAGCACTTACCTTTACCTGATACGTTATATAATATATCCATTTACTTATTGGTTGCCTGTCTTTTTTCACTATAGAATATAAGCCACATGAAAGCAGAGACTTGCTCTGTTTTATCCATTCCCATGTCCCCAGCACCTAGAACAGTTTCTAGCACATAGGAGGCATGTAATTCATACTTGTCGATTGAATAAATGGATGTACAAAAGATCACTTATATTAAGTCTTAGTAATAAAGTGAAGAGAAAGGGCTCAGAAACCAGATGGACCTGAGCTCCAGTCTCAGCACTGGTAATTACCTGAGTGACCACCAATTACCTAACTGTATTTCTTTTACTATTAATAGCATACCAAAGTATCATTATAAAGGTCAAAACATAACATTCGTAAAACCCCTAGCGTAATGCCTGTGAATATTCAGCGAAGGAGACATAATAGGCATCAATAGTCATGAATAGGCATCAATAGCTCCATATTAATTGAACTTTTCTGCCTCCCCACACAGCTAGTATTGACTATGGGCTTGTTATATGCTAGACTCTGTGCTGAATACTTTATTGTTACTGCTTCACATAAATCTCACGAAACAACAAGAGATAATTGTTCATTGTTCCCATTTTACAGATGAGACGACAAGGCATGGAACGGTACAGTAACTTACCCAAAAACCATACAGCTAGTGTGTAGTAGATCAGGGATTGCACCCTGACTCCAGCGCCAGGCTCTCACCTGCATTTTAGGCATCGTTCTCAACACATGGGAACGTAAAAGATGGAAAAGACTCATTCCTATTTTAAGAAGCTCCAGTCTGGCAGGGGAGAGAGAGGCATACACACAACTCTAATGGTGATTCTCATGGCTCCACATGAGAATCACCTGTGGCAGATACCCAGGGCTGTCCCCACCACAGCCCCGTGACTCGCTCCATGAAAGTGGGCCCCGGGAACCCCAGTTTTCAAGGTCCCCCCGCTCCTGTGAATCTTATTAGCAGTCAGAGGCAGTAACCTGAGTCTGTGATGTCAGTAACGGTCAGGGTTGAGGAGTCTACTCAAAGCTTGGAAGAGCTCTGGGAGAAAGAGATTGATCAACTGTGGGTTCCTTTGAAAGGACAGAGTAGAATCCTGCAACCAAGAAGACATTGCTTTTTGTCAAGACTGCTAATATCTGGCAGATAAGTAAGTGACTGTCCTGGGAACATTCAAGGTCAGTATCATCCACTCACACATAGCTATGAATTTGCTTTTTTTTTTTTTTTATATTCAGGTACTGGCTAAAATATTGACCTTGTACAGAGAAAGTCATTCAGTTTCTCAGGCTTTAGTTTTGTCATCTAAGGGAGATAAAAACTATGCATGCATCAGAAAGTTGCTTTGGTGAGTAAATGTGATAATCCATACAAAGTATACAAGGTGGGACAATTAATTTCACAAACTCATCCCAGAAAAAGTGCTGCACACCTCATTGCTGCCCTTGGGAAGCTATGTACCGATGCCAGCACCTGGTCCACCCTTTAAAGCAATTTTGGAATTCTTTTTCTGGAATGACCATCAGAACTATCGTCGTCCCCACAATTTGACATTTAAGTTCATGAACTTGCCCCCTGTGCTTACACTGGCAGCACTGTACAAACAACTCAGTAAGGTGTTAAAACCTTGGCAAGATTTTGGGTATGACAACAGCTCTGATGGCCATTCCAGAAAAAGAGTTCCAAAATTTTGAAGGGTGGACTAGGTGCTGGTATCGGTGCACAGCTTCCCAGGGGGAGGACTTCGAAGGTGACCTTAGAGATATTCAGCAACAAGGCATGTAAGTTTGTGAAATTAATTGTCTGACCCCATACAGTGTGATACCCAGTGCAAATGAAGAGCTCAATAAGAGTTGGCTGTGGTTGTTATTAGTATGGTAATATATTAGTAGAGGTCTCTGCTTTCATGGGCTTACATGCCCTAGTGTGAAAAGACAGGCAACAGGTAAATAGAATTCAACCTTTGCCTTGTGTACTTTGAGTGAGGTGGTGATGGAAAGACTCCTGGGCCAGTTCAGGGACACCTCGATTCTGGTCCTCTTCTGACATTGCTATCCCTTGGGAAATTGGCTGCTGGCCCTCAGAGTCAAGTGGGAATATAAGAAAGCCTGACAGTGTTGGTGTGAGATGAACTGACATGTAAAGGACGTCTCCCTCTTGAGTTTCCCGTAGTAAATCAGAAGCTGGGAGTGCTAACCCATTTTTAGGATGTCCTAGTAAGGTCTGTAAGGAAACTAGCAGCTGATAAGAAGTAAGGAGGACAGAAAACAATGTTTGAGAAAGCCACCTGGGAGCCAGGCACTCTCCGTGCATTATTATTATTACGTGGAAATGATTATCACAATAACTCTTCATGGTTGTATGTACAGTTTACAAGTGAGCTACCGAGAGAGGACTGGAGAGATGAAAAAGCCTTTGACTCTGGAATCAGATAAACCAGAGTTCTGAATGTGACTTAAGGTTATTTACCCCGTTTTCTGTGTCTGTTTTCTCACCTGTGAAATGGAAGTAATACTGCTTTGTTTTCATGTTTATAAGGAAGAATGACATTGAGTGGAACGTGCCTTGTAGCCACTTAATAGCTGGTATCTGAACTTGCTGTGACAGTGTCTTTGTCCAGGTCACACATTGGTGACTCCCAGCTGGTCTGATGGCACGTCCAGCGTTCCTCTCATTCTACCATGTTCTCATTAAAAAAAAGTTCAGTTTTTCCTTCTTTGATTCTTTCAAACTGTGTCACCTTCACTGGGGCTTGCTTGTAATATACACTGGTCAGTGCTGTTCTGATTTGTGTTTCTGAACTCATTGTTTGGCTTTGGTACTTGTGCCCCAAGGCAGTTCCTTTATTTGGACTCAATTTTTATAAATCTAATAGAAAAATCACCGGCAGTGAAATCATCAGCGACGTTAGAGAGACTGGCCCATTAGTTTTCTGAGTCATCGTTTCTTCACTGGCAGATGGAGCTGGGGGACAAGACAGGCTGAAATGGCCAAGGCCTTCATCTTCACTAGTGCCTGCAAAGGGAGCTCATAGGAAAAGTGGACGAGAGACAAGCCAGCGCATGGTTTTAACGATGCGTACGAAAGCCTGGGTCCTGTTGTTGATAAATGAGAATGTCACCTACCTAGAAATTTTAGGAGCAAGTCGAATAGTCAGTGAATCTCCTTGCAAGAGAAGCTATACGTGTATTATTGTAGTTCGTGTATTCAAAAGTATACACACGCACATAAAAAACCTCTCCGTTATGTTAGACAATAGGTTCACCAGTGGTCAAAGTAGATACAGTTCCTGCCCTGATGGAAGACAAATAAATTAATCAAATTCACACACATGGTGGCAAATGCT
The DNA here is from genome assembly GCA_004026885.1 of Lyroderma lyra. Classification (NCBI taxonomy): domain Eukaryota; kingdom Metazoa; phylum Chordata; class Mammalia; order Chiroptera; family Megadermatidae; genus Lyroderma; species Lyroderma lyra. Next base: position 355,957 of record PVJL010000117.1, on the reverse strand, counting down.
GCAGTGCAGAGGCCATGCTACAGCAGGACAAGGTCTAATAGGGTTTTGTAATGCATAGGAAGATCAGGATCAGGCTTTGGTAGGAAAGGCAGGCCCAGAAAGTCCTATTCAGTCTTTAATGAGTGTGCAGCACGTGCAAGGCACTGCGATGCTTAGCTTATGTGCTTTTCTGAAGTGTCAGATGAGCGGAGCTATGAAGGATAAGTACAACTTAAATGAGAGAGAGTTTTCCAGGCATAGGAGAGCATGTGTGCAAGGCGCTGTCACCAGGGGGACTGTGAGGACTTAAAGGAAGGCCAGTGTCGCTGGAGCCTGAGACCAAGGTCGGGTAAGGACTACAGTGGAGAACGAGGCTATGGAGTCATGTGACCCTGTGAGTCTCTGTGATATGAACTATGGAGTTTGATCTTAATCCAAAAAGCAACTGGAAGGTAGTTAAGGGTATTAGTTGGGGGCAGCAACTGTATTTGCAACATTTGATTCTTCTGCTGTGAGACCAGTTTAGAACGATTAAGAGGTAGATGGACGTATTTTAAGGAGCTGGCCATGCACAAGGGAGATAAGTGGTTACTGCAGCCAGCCCTCATTGTTGAATTACAGTAGGCTTGTAGGTGACTCTATGCATGCCCCAAATCCCTCAAGATGGATTTGCGTCTGAATAGAACAGTGTTATGAACACAGAAATCTGTCCATGGTCTTGACATCCAGACAAAGAAATTTTTATTCTCAGTGAGCGATGGCAAGAACGCACTATGCTCTGTTTTGAAGAGGCAGTAAACATTTCCAGGTGTTGAAAAATGGAGTGAATTTGCTCTTTCAGACATAGCACTTGCAAAGCACGATATTTAGAAGGAAGAGAAAGCCTTTTCTTAGGACAAAACCACTAAGGATGCTTTCAGATCATGTTTATTCAGCAAGAAACAGCTGCTGTATCAAAACCTCTAGCTAGAATGATGCCTATGCTCTGTGGTAGATGTTCATATGTGAACAGCAAGGGGGCTCTCTTGGGCAAGTTGACCAAAAGTCAGTCCTAGGACGAAAGATTAAGAAGCCATGCCCTACCTTAGGTATTAACCCACCTTTTCATGGCCCTATGACCCAGATGATTTTAATAGAATGTGTAAGCATGTGAGTGAGAACCCCAAATGTAAAATCCTGTGGAAGCCAAGTCGGTAGCATCAACCAAGAAGGCATGATATCATGAAATTGTGTGTTCAAGCCCTGCTTAAAGGTGACACAATTCATAAAGACAAGAAAAAGAAAAAGAAAAACAACGCCAGCTCAAGCCTTTAGAACACCTGCTTTCATCTCATTGGAAAGAATCCGAGAATTTCTGTTTGGGAAGGGACCTATGACAGCATCTCATCCGGCCCTTTTCAGAGTCCTTGGGACTCCCAGTGGAGAGCCAGACCCCTCCCAAAGGTGGTCTTTCTACTTTAGGACAGTGCTGACTGTGCCCGAATCTTTCACCTGTTTCTTAGCACCACTAAGTCATAAGTCCGAGGTGTTTTCCTCATGGCAGTCCTACACGTGTATGAAGTGGCTTTCATGCCCCATGTAGGGTAAAGATGCCAAACATCTTCCTATGGCTTCACCTACAGTCATGGTAACAGTAAGGAGCATTTAGGTGCCAGGTCCCCTTCTAAGTGTTTTAATGTGTTAGCTCATTCAGTTCCAATAACAATCCAGCAAAGAGGAAACCTTTATTATCCCCATTTTATAGATGCAGACACTGAGGTCTAGAAAACTAAGTAAGTTGCCCAAAGTCACACGGAATCAACAGAGGTAGGATTTGAACCCAGGTGTGTTCACCACGGAGCTTTTTCTCCCTGCTCTGCTGTACATCGTTAAAACCAGGTGTTGCTGTCACAGTCTTGTCTTTGAATCTGAGTTCTAAGTCTTGTCATGGCCATTTCACTTCTCCTGACTAAGCCTCCATTTCTAAGTGTTTTAAAGAAAACACTTAGAAGGGGACCTGGCACTTAAAGAAAGTTCACAGGTTTGTGCCAGGCTGCATTCAAAGCCGTTGTGGGCCGCATGCAGTCCGCAGGCCACAGGTTCGAGAAGCTTGCTCTAGTCTAGAATATTCCACAGCCTAGAAATAAAGCAAACAAGCTACCAGATAAAGGCCATTTGGATTGTGCAATATCTGGTTCAAATCCCGCCAGTGGCTCCCCATTTTGCTCGGTAAAATCTAGTCCCTCCACGCCCTGTAAGGCCTGGGGAGTATCTCCTAGGTATAACTTCTCTTCGCCAGCTCACACCAGCCTCCTTGCTGTTCTCAAACACACCAAGCACCTCCCTCTCTGGGGCCTTGATACGTGTTCCCTGTGCCTGGAATATTCTTCCCCAACCACGTGGCTCCTTCCCTCACTTCTTTTAGGTCTTTGCACAGACACTGCCCTGCCCAGGCCTTCCGGCCTAGCTTACCTGACAGGGCGTACCGCCCAGCAGTTGCCCCCACTTTACTCTGAATTTTCTCACTGCTTCACGTGTTACGTATTTGCATTTGTTCAGCATCTGATGCCCCTCGCTTGGCCATCAACTCCGTGACGGCGGGTGCTCTGACCTCCGCTGCCCACTGGGCCTGGCGCAGTGTAGGTGGTGATACCTTTTTGCGGAGCGAACGGTGAATAATCACAGTCGGCAGCAGCCGCAAGCAAGCGGGGTGACCCGCCAGCAAGCGGGGTGACCCGCCAAGCGTTCTGCCTCCCTTCTTCTCGGACTGTGGTTCCCACGTGTGAGTGTACACGAGGATTATCCGCAGTGCTTGGCTTAGAACGCAGATTTGGGGGTGCACACACGCCCTTCCAAAATGTTTAATCATTGCATCCTGAGTGGGACCAAAGAACCCTCGTTTTCAAGAAGCGTGCCAGCGCCTACTGAGGAGGCAGTCCCAAGTACAGGATGTCAGGAGACAGCCTCAGGATAACAAAGTAAAAAAGATGCACCCAACACCACGGGGTTTTGTGCCATTTCCTTCCAGGTTTAGTGCAAGATGTGTGACTCTAGACATAGCGTCAGGGAGCGATGTTGGTGGAGAAAAGGGGGTTTGGCGCACTGTTCATAAACACCCTGATTTGAAGTCTCAGGCTACGGGCCTACAAAAGAAAGGGTCTAGAGGTGAATTGAGAAGCGAAAGGTCGACATTAACTCCCTCCCTTGCCTGTGCACGGAGCAGTTTTCTGAATGGCTGCTGCATCCTGTAAGGTAGGGAGGGCCCTGGGTTGGTCCTGGCAGTTGGCATCAAACCAGACAGCCAGAGCTAGAAGAAGCAGCGGAGCCCTGTTCAGAGCCCCGGCCTGCTTCTCCCGGAGAGGTAAGAACCTGCCCAGAGCGCACAGTTAATTGGGGGTAGGGCTGGGGCTGAAACCCAGCCTGTGGCTGCACTGTGGGGCCTCTGTACCCTCTAGAAAGCTATTTGACTATTCATAACAATCCTGGGAATGTGTTCGAATGAAATGCAGACTGGAGTAGAGAGCCTTTATAGAAGAGCGGGGAATGCCCTTAAGGATGCATTGTAAAGAGTCTACTTGCTTTTGCACTGCAGGCACGTGTCTTGATAAACCCTCAGGAGAGAACCAGCTTCGGGGTACTTTCAGTGGCTGCACAAGCATGTGTAATGGTGCTATTATTTTACAGGTTTTAAAAGGAAGCTCATTTTTCTTGGAAATTGGCCCTATTTACACACAGACTCAGCTCAAAAGACTATTAACTGGTATTAAACCTTCAAGAATGTTCTCCTAAGTGCTGTCTTCCATATATTGGGTACCTAACAAGGTGATTCAGGACTGGGGTGGGTAGTACCTTGTCCCCACATTGTGCCTCTTAAATGGGCTGACCTTGACTGTGTGGTGCTCTGGCTGGGGATTGGGGACGGTCAGATATTGCCTGAACTGGTTCTCCTAGAATTTCTCCGAGTCCAATCACAAACACACAGGCCATTGTGTGTTTCTCTCTTTTCATCTCACTGACCTGGGATACGCTTGCTGGACATGCCAGGAGCAGCCTCCTCCAAATTCATTTTATTTGAACTCATATCCAGTTTTTTTGGAAATTGTATTTTTGGCTCCTATTCAGATAAATTCAAACTGAGATGATAAATGGAAAGGGTTCTGTAGGTGACTCAGTGGCCAAGGCTTTAGTTACAATCCTCTATTGATCCCCAGATATGCTCTGGGAACCGTGCACAGTTACTTATTTGATAAAGCCCTTCCAGGCCATAGCACAGACCTCAGTGAATTGATTGAAGTTTGAGGATCCCAGCGATACCCAACCTTCTTTTAGAGGACTACTCCCCTGCAAAACCTCATTTTGCAATGTGGAGGAAGAAAGGCATCTTCCACTCTATAAATTTAAGCTTCTTAAAAATTAGGCTCTCAAAGCTTGCAACTGCACAGGCTAAACAAATGAAATAAGCCATGCTCCAGGCAGCTGGATCAGCGCCTGGGATGTGTCAGGAATTCAATAAATATTTGTTCCATTCTCTTTTTCTACCAGCCTTTGTCTACAGACACAACTGAGTGTGGATTCATTTTTGATTCATTTATTAAATATTTCTTGAGCACCTACTATGTGTTTAGCATGACTCTAGACACCATGTATCCAGGGGTATAAAGACAGATGGATCTTTGCTCTTATGGACCTTATGTTCTGGTGGGGAAAGATAGGTGATAAACCATTATAAGCATTCAAACCAAAATGAGGTGAGAACCAAAATAAATCAAGACCTACACAGGGAAATGCAGATAAAATTTAAAATTACGATGACCTTGCAGATACCTAACGACAGAAATATCCTCCAAATTGGTGTTCGGACAAATGAGCTTCATTCTTGATCTCCTGGGCAGCCCTCAGAGCACTCGTGGCTCCTTTTGGGTGTTTATTGGCAAGTGTTTCGCAGGCTTCTGGTACAGAGCTCTCCTTTCCCATCTGGCTGCTGCAGAATGCTCTAATTCTGCTCAGAATGGTGGGCAGGTGCTGCCGCTAGCATGATCCTCTGCAGAAGTAAAGCCATCTGGGATCTGAGTCTGCAGGCCCCAGGGACAGCATTAATTCATTCAAATGTTTTTATTTTATTCTATTTTTTTGTTTAATTTATTAGATTTGTTGGGGTGACATTGGTTAGCAAGATTATATAGGTTTCAAGGGTACAATTCTATAACACATCGTCTATGTGTTGCATTGTGTGCTCACCACCCAGAGTCAGTTTATTTTCTGTCACCATGTATGTGACGTCCCCTCCCTCCTCCTCTGCCCTCCCACCTTGCCCTTTGGTAACCACTGCATTCTTGTCTGTGTCGTGAGTTTGTTTCTTTGTATGTTTGCTTTGTCCCTTTGTTGCTTTCAGTTTCATATCCCACATACAAGTGAGGTCATATGGTTCTTGACTTTTTCTGGCTGGCTTATTTCACTTAGCATGATGATCTCAAGATCCATCCGTGTCGTCCCATATGCAGTATTTCATCGTTTCTTATGGCTGAGTACAATTCCATTGTGTATATGTAGCACATGTTCTTTATCCTGTCATCTACCGAAGGACACTTTGGTTGTTTCCGTTCCTGGCCACCATGAACAGTGTTGCAGTGAACAGAGGGGTACATTCAAATGTTTTTAAAGCTTCTGGGAGACAGGAGACTGAGGTCGGGTTGTAGAGAAATTTCAGAGAACAAAGCAACCACTGTCCCCAACCTCATGGTGCTCACATTCTAGTAGGGGAAACAGACATCCACAAGTAGATATCAATAACCACCAACTTTTAAATAGTGATCAGGGCTGGGAAGAACATAAAAATAGGATAAATGACATCATCAGTGACTTGGGAACGGTGGGCTACCAGGACTCAGGGCTCTCTGAGGAGGGACATGTGCACTAAGGCTTGACTAATGAGAAAGAGCCAGTCACACCACGATCCCAGGGATGAGCTTTGTGGAGGGACCACAAGCACGAAGACCTGTGGGCAAGAATGAATTTGGCCTATTCAAGGGATACAAAGGTCTTGATGGGATATTGTATCCTTTTGTGGTAGATTTGGGAGTTTTGTTAAAAAAAATTTTTTTTTCAAATACTGAAACTCTAAAATTCATTCTATTTTTCAAAGATAAAGGGCATGTAGTAGAAAACTTGGATTCTATAAGAGAATAATTTAATGATTTAGCCCTCAAGACAGACTGCCTACACTCAATCCTGGATTTCCCATCCACTAGCTGAGTCAACTTATTTAATCTTTCTGTGCCTCATTTGCCATACAATGGGGAAAAGGATAGTGCCTGTTGCATGGGAATATTGGATGATAAATTAAGTTAATAAACATAAAAAGGTTTACAAGAACAAGGTAAGTGCTCAAAGCTTGTTGGCTTTTATAATCCTTTCATCGTTTCCTCTAGAAGTTCTTTCTTGATCATTTTTGCCATCCTTGTATCCTACCAGTCACTCATTGAGTAGATTTCTAAACAATCAGTGGAAAATAATTTCCCCAAATCTTTATGATCTGAATGCCATTGAAGTCCTTATAAGTTTTCAGCATAACTTAATAGAGGCAGGTCTCATAAAACCCTCATTTAGTTGATTCTAGGCCCTGGACAATGCTTTCTCCAGGGAACGTGGTTGAAACTACGCTATATAAATAGTGCTCCTCTGTCATTCTTTTTCTCCATTCCCTGCTTTTTTCATAGCATTTATTACCACCACTCATATTATACATTTATTTATTATGTTGCTTAACCTGCAAGAATGTAGGCTCTATGAGAACAGGACTATTTTGCCCTGTTCAGTGCACCATCCCCAATTCCCTCTAACTGGATTCAGACCGTAGAGCTCACTAGGTACCTATTGATTGAATTATACAAGGGCCACCTGGGAAAAATCCAGCCATAAATGCCTCCGCTTTTCATATTACATGGCTGGACACCCCTCATATAGCTATGTACACTTAGGAAAATACCAGGGGGTACTTTGATAATGGGTCAAAGAGCCTAGCTTCTAAAAATTTCCCATAGCTTTAGTGTAACTGAGTTGCTGGCTTCTCCATGACCCAGGGAGGATCTGATCCAGTCAATACAAAATATTTCATTCATTTATTATTCATTTATTCATTCAGCAATTATTTATCAGATTCTGACTTTATGCCAGGTAGCCTATTAGATGCTGGTATGCAGGACTGAATAGAACTGCTAAGGTCCCTGCCCTCAGGAGATTAGTCTTGTCATTCATCGATCTCATCACCAGCTTCAGCCATATCATCTTTCCTATGAACCTGAAGACTAGAACCTAGAGTATAAAATAAAACCTGGCAACGTGCCTGTGAGTGGGCAGTCAGGAAATGCTGTTCTGGGCCTGACTCATCCCTCCTCACACCACTCTTGGTCACACGTGGTTTGCAGTATGGTTCTACAGATGGCACACACGTGCATTTCCCCATGGCACATGAAAGTTCCTCTCTCCCCCTACACATGTGCACACGTGTGAGCATGCACACACACATGCATACCCCACCTAATATACAACTCCCATTCAGCACCAAAAACTCATCCCGAGAAACTGAAAATAAAACCCCCCAGAGACACGGGGAGCACAGAGTAGCTACGAATAAGAATTTGCCACCCTCAGTACCTCTTTCCAGCCTGTAATGTCATGCCCTCAATTTTCCAGCTCGTTGTTTCTAAGGCAAACTAGGTTGTGTTAAGGAAATCTTCTATTCTAGAAAGGAGGCGTAGGCACCTATGGAGAGTCCTTATCTATAGTTGCCCAGATTCGAGGATAACTTCCCATCCTACTCATGTTTTTGTCTACAGTCTTCTCGTAGGGAGCTCATTTTTCTCTAGGATCATGTCAGGATCTGTGTTGAGTCTGGTCTGATTTTATAACAAGTCTGCGGTGTTATCTAACTGAGCCAGTGGTGTAGACCCATTCAAACCATTGGTTCCACAGCCCTTTAGTTGTGAAACTGAGTCATGTATACAGGTATGTCCTTTCCCAAAGAAAATGTAGGTTCCTTGATGAGTGGCATGCCAGCATGATTGAACTCTCAAGTTAGACTAAGGTCACCTGACTCGACTGCATGCCACCCTGAGCCAAGTTACCGAACCTCTCTGACCTGTGGTTTGCTCATCTGGAGAACTGGGCTTATAATAATAATACCTTTCTCATAGGATTAGTGTGGAATTAAATAAGCTAATTCACAGAAAGTGGTGAGCAAAATTGCCTAATAGTATTTGATGGTGCTTTTTAAAATATTTACTCTCATCGCTTCCACTGGCTGCTTTAGACAGAAGGTAAGCCATCATTAAATCGTTTCCGATTCAAAAGACAGCCTTCCTAATGACAGGATTGTATGAGGGTATTTAATGGATTTTAAGGTTGAGGTGGATCCTCCAAATACATCAAAATAACCACTTTTTATACCCCAAGATGTTAATGTAGAAAACTAAGATTCTAAGAAAATTTGGTTCACTTTGCAAAGTGCTTCAACGTGATTATATCTACATGTCAAATAACCAGATAGAAGATTATAATTTTAGCAAATGACCTAGATATCTAAACTTTTTTCTTCTTCTTCAGGTTTTGGGTTGCATAGAGGCAGTCTCTTGGTCTATATGGTTTTTTATCTTCCTAAGGTTTTTCTTAAATATTTTTCTCTTCTCTGAAGTCTCTCCTGTTTCAAACTGCATACTTCTTTGTGGTATGTAAACGAGTTTGTACTCCACACATAATTTTACTTTTTGGATAACAGAATGAATTGGTCACTTTAAGCTGCAAGATTAATTGGTCAAGCAAAGTCAGTTTTTCTGAACCCAAAGCCTTGAGAGTCCACTAATTAGAGAGTTGTTCCAACAGAAGAGAAGGAGATTTACAGACAATGACCTGACTTTGGTTTGTCCTGTCTTCTGGGGATGATGTTAAATTAGCTGAGTTCAGAGTTTGCTACCAAAGTTTTATCCTATCATCATGATATTTGTTGCATGCATGCGTTCTCTCTCCCTCTCCCACTCTCTCTGTCCCACTGTCTCTCTCCTTCCTTCTCTCTCTCTCTCTCTCTCCCCCCCTCCCTCTCTCCCTGTCCCTCCCTTCCTCTCTCTCTCTCCTTCTCCCTCTCTCTCCTGCCATCTCCTATATCACTGATAACCAAAAGGATTATTGGAGGGGAGCATAACAGTGATTCCAAATTCCTCCTTATCCTACCTGGTTTCTTGGTCCCATTCTTCAGATTTATAAAGTACTATATGGATTACAATAGGATCTAATGCAGAGAGTTGATATAATAAATAAATGAGGTAATCCAGCTTATTGTCTGGCACCAATAAGATATCAAAGTATGTTAAATCATTTTTATTGCAAGAAGTTAGTAATAATTATTTATTTAAGAAGAGGGTATAGGCAAGGGAAAATATTATGGACTTTACTTACTCTATTTCCTTTTAAGTAAAGAAAGAATTAAACAAGAACTCACTTCAAAGAAATGACATTTAGAACAGCAGTGGAACAGAGAGATTGAGAGTATATATCTCTTCAATTCATTCATTCACTTAGATGATGCCACCTATTAGTAATGAGTACCTAGTAAGTGTCATATATTGTTTTAGATGCTGGAGAAATGGTAGTGAATCAGGCAGACAATCAAAAGGAAAAAATTTTAAATAAGATAACTTCTGTAAACTATAAGAATGGTGAAGAAAATAATACAGGGCAACGTGGTAATGAAAGACTGAGTAGCCTTGGATAATCCTATCTGTCTCGGGAAAGCTTGAGACTTGAAGGATGCAAGGTCATCAGCCACACAAAAAGCAAGAAAGAGGATCCTCCAGACAGAGGGGACAGCAAATAAAAGCGACCTTAAGCAGCAATGAGCTTGTGACATTACCACAAAGGAAATCGGGACAGTGTGGCCCGAGCTTTATGAGCAAGGAGTTACAACCTCCAAGGCTTTGATGAGGAGTTTGGTTTTAAGTGTAATAGGACACTTCTGGACAGTCTAACCAGATCAGGGACGTCATATGCTTTGTTTTCCAATCTCACTTTGGCGACCACGTGGAGCGGTCACAGTCGATTGCAAACACAGGACAGAGAATTGCATTAGGAGGCAGCCGAGGCCTGAGTTTTGAATATTTTGGCTGAAGTGATCCCTTAGGGTGATAGTCCATGGGCTGGCTTTGGTTCTTGGGGTCATCATGATGGACCCAAGTTTCATCACCCGTAATGATCTTCTTTAAGAAGTCCTTACCTTCTTTTTCAAAAATTTCAAAAAATTGGGGGGGATCTTTTTCGGTTATTAAGAATTCAGGAACAGCACGCTGTTTGAACCAAATGTCAGAACACTGCCATTTCGGTGTGCGCTGGGTGAGAAATGTAAGCATCTGCGTGTGCAAGGTCAGGGGTGATGGAGGGGAGAGACCACGTGACTGCCCAGAACCGGTTATAGCCAGGTATGTCTAACGTAACAAAAAACTAAAAACTAGAAACATTAATTACAGTGGAGGTGAAATTTATCAGCCTGCCCTCGTGTTATCAAATTCCTCTTGTGATATCTTTGAGCCATGAGTAATTTAGAAGTGTTTCATTTAATTGCCAATAATTGAGGATATCCCTGACCTGTATTTGTGTATTGATCTCTAATTTGATTTGTAGTAGCCAGAGAGCATTCTCTGTATGGCTTCAGTCCTTTTAAATTCATTGAGACTTCCTTTGGAGCCTGGTATAGGATCGCTCTTGGTGAGTGTTGTATGTACACTTAAGAAGAACATTCTTTTCAGGTGTTGGCTGTTAGGCTTTTTCACTGTCAATCAAGTGGAAATTGGGTGATAATATGTGTTTTTACATCTACATTATGCATATTACTGATTTGCATTCTACTTGTTCTATCTGTTGTTGAGGTGGAATGTTGACATTCCCTATTATAAATGTGGATTTTTCTGTTTCCCATTTTTGTCCTGGTAGTTTTTTATTCATATAATTTGAAGCTCTATGTTGAGGCCTATATACATTTATATTTTTATGTCTTTTTGATCTGTTGGCCCTTTTATCACTATGGAATGCCCCTTTTAGGCCCTAGAGATATATCTTATCCTGCCCTCTCCCTTTTCTGCTATTAACATAGCTCTCATGCTTTTTTTGCATGACAGGACTTTTTCTGTCCTTTCACTTTTGACCTGTTTTTATAATTTAAGGTGCATTTTTTAAGACAATGTTTAGTTGGGCCTTTCACTTTTATCCAATCTATAAATCATGCTTTCTAACTGGTGTCCTTACTTCATTTTTAAATGTGCTATCTTGGTATCTTTCCTATTTATCCATCTCTTCTTTGTTCCCTGTTTTTTCTCTTTCTGCCTTCTTTTGTATTAACTATTTTTTAGCATATCTCAGCTGTTGGCTTATTAACTGTACCTCTTCATTTCATTTTATTGTGGTTGCTCTAGGACTTACAGTGTGCATCTAACTGATCAGTCTCAATATTAAACCACTTACATATAACGTATACAGCAGTATTCCTCTTCTTTTCTGACTTTCCTGCTGCTATTTCTAGATAGCATATGTGTGTACTTATATGTGCTATATGTACAGACGGTATAACACAATTTTTGGTGGGTCTTTTTGGTTTAATAAGTCAAATGTTTGGTCTAATAAGTCAGTTTTTTAATTATGAGAAACAGGTCCTTCATAATGACCCATGTGTTCACCATTGCCTGTCCTGCTCATTCCTTTAAGTGGATCTGAATTCACATCTGAAATAATTTTTCTGGTAATAAATTCACCTTTTTTTTCTTCCCTGCAAAGTCCTTTAATGTTCCTTGATTTGTGAAGGATAGAAGGATATTTTTATTGGTTAAGAATGCTAGATTGACAAGTTTTTAAATAATTATTTTAAGATTTTGAAGATGTTTGGTTTTCTGTGTTTTAGTTTTTCAGTAATTTTAGGGTTATATGCCTTATAAAGATTTTTTGTGTTTATCCTAAGTGGGCTGTATTGAGTTTCTTAGTGAATTTACATTTTTTAAATCAAATTTGGAACATTTTCGCTATCATTTTTATAAGTACTTTTTCTGCCCACCTCTTACTCTCTCCTAGCACTCCACTTACACTGTTCAGTGGCTTGATGCATTCACGGATCGCTAAAGGTCTGTTTAGTTTTTAGCAATTTTGCTGTGCTTCACTTCAGATGGTTTTATCTCCCTGACTAATAATACCATCATCCCTATAATTTTTTAGAGCTATTTCTATTGACTGATTTTTCTCTTGGTTATGGGTCACAGTTCCCAGTTTCTTTGCACACCAAGTCATTTTTAACCTGAATATTGCTCATGTTACACTCTTGAGTATCTAAGTTTTATTGTCTTCCTTTAAAGACTATTGAATTTCATTCTGGTAGGCAATGACTTTGTTTGTTATAATAACAACCTTGTCCTTTTAAGGGCTGTTTTCAAACTTTGCTTGGGTGAGTCTAGATGAGCTGTTACTCTATGGGTAATTTAGTCCTGCTACTAAGGCAGGGCCTTTCTGCAGTAGAGTTAAAAATCTCCCATTTAAGAGATAGTTCTCACCATTGGCCAGGTTAGACCATCTCAATATTTTAGGCTCACTGGTCATCATTCTATTCCAGGATTGGAGAGTCACACACTGTGCATATAGAGTATATCTTAGTATTCAGTCAAAGACTCAAGAAGACTTCTGTTGTACACTTCTTGAACCCTCTTCTGCTCTCTGCTCTCTAACATTCTGCCTCCTAGATTCCCTGAAGTCTTCTCTGTCTCTTCAGCACAGTGAGATTGTCATGATGTATGTGATTGTCCCTTTCCCACCCTGGGGTCCATGCAATGCCTGCAGACTCAAAGAACAATGATAAGGCTTTGCTTGTTTGTTTCCTTTCTATCAGGGATTATAATTCTGTGTTACCTGTTGTTTGATAACTGAAACATAGTGTTTCTCCCTACATTCTGTCCAGTTTTCTAGTTTCTAGTAGAAAGGCTAGTCTGGTACCAGTTGCCCAATCATGGCCAGAAACAAAAATTAGAAATTATTTTTTGTAGCTCCATGACTGTTAACATACACTATTTATTCTGTATGGCAGAAGGGAGCTTCCCAAGTTCTGCAATGACTATAAAAATTATGACAGTATGTCACGTGGACTATCACAGTAGCCTGGAAACTTAGTTATATAGCCTTTCTCCTAAAATGCTTTCCTAAGCGCTCAGTTTTCATGGGAATTTGCATGGTTTGGTTTGGAAAATTTCTTCCTCTTCCAGTTACATACACAAATGTCTGAACTTCGAGGACGTGGCTAATCTTAACTCGGCATCCGTCTATTATTGATTGTTCCATTACTACTGTATTTATTAGGAATTAAAATAAACACATTAGTACCAGCTTCTGAGAATCTGAGCTCCAAGATCCTTGTAGTATTGATTAAACCTTTGCTCTCAGTCCCTGTCAAAACCCCAGGAGCAGAAAGAGACAATTAACTAAATTTTAAGTGCTGTTGGCGTATTTTCCATCTTTCTTCTGTCTACCCGCCCCTCCTAATTGTCTTCCCTTGCTAGAGTTAACCGTTACTACTTTGTTTCTCTCTCTTTAATGCAGCCCTGAAATATTTTATGATGTTATGGCCCCATCACTATTTTTTTTCATTCCTGACTTCATTGTGTTTTTGTAGTGCCATTATTTTAGTCCCCGAAAAGCTAAGTCTTTCTTCTTTCCCATGTCCATGTTAGTGATAGACACCTTTATGCATACATCTCATTCCGAAAACATTTACTGTGTACCTAATATATTGCAAGCATTATCTTATAGACTATTTCTTATTTGGGTTGCTAGGACAGTACCAAGTCATAATTTACCTTGAATCTTTTTGGTTTAATTTGCTTTTCTTGACCTCAGCAGATCACATTTGTATCTTCAAACAGCTACTGTTGTAAGTAGCTTTGATTGTTGAACAGCAGTTATTTAAATATTTATGGTCAATCTGTTCCAAAACAATATTAACAGCAGCAGTGCACAGTTTAAGAGAAATACATAAAAACCAATGGCGCAAATTTATGTGTCAGAAGATCTACATTTCTAACTATGTGCCAGATTTTCCATTTATAATTCTTGCAAATGAAACACTTTGGGTAGTCATAAACACTGACCTCTGCAAGCCTTTCTCTGTGAATTATGATCTTGCAGTAATAAACAGAGAGCAGTATTTGATTTGTGGGCTGAACTATAGAAAACCAGAACTCAATGCTAATGCCTTTGATCATTGTAATTCATTTAAACTGGCAAAGAGGGAGATGGCAAGACGTCTTTCATAACATCATCACCTTCTGTTTAAGTGTGTCTCGTGTCTGTCTTGACACATTTCCTCTGCAGGAGCTGTCCCTAGCCTGGTGTGTGGCAGCAGAAGGATGTCACTGCGTATTTGTTTGTAAAGCTGATAGTCTGAAGCCAGCATGGAACGTCGCCTAGTTCAACCCACAACCTCGGTTCTCCTTGAAGGGGACCCAGGAGAAAGGAAGCCTAGCACAGCCCCCACTCCTCCTACTCCAGGTCCCAAATGATTTAGATAACGAATCTGTTTCTTCTTCATTTCAACATTTACTGTAAAAACTACACTTGGTGTATTTTTTAGAGTCTAGATACGTGGGATTTCCTATTTAGAAGGAACCTTAGAGATAAAATAATCTAGGGGTGACAAATAAATTTATTTTATTTTCTAAGCTTCCAAGGAAAAAGTGCCTTTTCCAGCAAATGATGTCTCTTAAAGGGGCAGTGATGGCATGAGCACCACATAGTGGCCCTTCACATTGAGTCCAACTGTCCATTCTGACATTCGGCATCAACCTCAGCACCAGCACTTCCAAGCCTTTCGAAGTGGCTCCTGTCGCTGGATGTTGAAAATCCTTCTGTATAATTAGCTGAAATCTACACTTGTACAGCCTCTACTCTTTGGTTTGGGTTCTGCCTTTTGAAGTCACACAAAATAAACCTCGTCTTTCTTATTCTCTGTGATAGTGCTTTGCATATTTGAACACAATTTTCCTGAGTTCTCTTTTGTTTTTGTTAGCCTCCAGCCTTTTGGCCTCTTTGATATCTTTACTTACGATGCTTAAAAGTTTTCTGACAGAAGTTCTGAAATCACAACTTCAGGGCAGGTGTGTGTGTGTGTGTGTGTGTGTGTGTGTGTGTGTGTACGTGTACTAGAATAGAATTCATCTAGGCCTGGAAGACTTCCTTATGTATAAGGCAATACTGTCCTGCCTTTATTATATTCTATTTTATCTTGAGCTTTAATTCCCCCTTAAAAAGATCATTAAAAAGATCATTCTCCTCAATAGGCTAGAGAAGCAATGGAAATGCTAGAGACCTCTCCTTTTTCGCTGTCCTCTCTCAGCATTACATCATCTTTTTCAAACAGCAAGCTTAACCCTTTCTTGATTTTCTTCTTCCTCCAAATCTAATTGAAAATGCCATTGCCAAATCTAACACTCAAAAGTCCACATCTTACATTGCAGCTGTATTAATATGGGTAATCAGTCCCTCCTTCCTGAAATTCTCAACTCCCTTATCATCAACAAATTTATTCTCCTTTGCTTCTCCTCTTCTCTTCCTCTGTACGTTCCTAACACACTTTTTCTGTGGGCTCCTCCTCTGCTTTATGTGTTGTGTTTATGAGGATTCTGGTCTCTACATCAACTCTATGCTTGAGCAAGTGTGTGCACTCCCATGGTTTAAGCACCCAAGTTCTGATGACACTAAAACGTTATCTCCAGCCCAGGGTTCTTCCCTAGTTTTACGACTCTGAGTACTGGCGTTCCAGGGCGACTAACACTGGACTCATCGTCTTCCTCCCACTTGCCCAGGTCCTACTCTGCTCCTTCTCGCCGATGTCCTCTCTCAGTGATTGGTACCCTCCTCTGCACAGTCATCCAAATAGAAGCCTCAGTTCTTCCTTCCTGCCTTCCAGAGCAAGTACCCATCATCAAATCCTACTGATTGTATTCCCTACATGTCTTGATGCCGTCCTCTCTTCGATTGCCCTACGTCCCTGGTTAAATAGTCCATTTCTATAGCTTGGAGTTTTTCAATAGCCTCCTAACCTGGGTTTTTGTTTTTGTCGTGTTTCTTTAATTCTTGGGTTCCTCGGGTCTAGTCACTACCAATAGCCAGAGAAATCTATCAAAAACATAAATCTGCTCACGTTCCTTCTCCATCTAAAACCCTTTCGGTCTCCCCTTTACCTCCCCTTTATCGGAGCATGGCACTTAGCAGTGTTCCACGACTTGGCCAACAACTCTCTCTCCACCTTTGTATTTTCCTATTCCTGCTTTGGAATGGAAGCTGCAGTCATGCCAGCATACTTGTAGAATCCAGCATGTACCATGCTATTTCAGGTCTTCTTATCTTTGTTTATGCTATGTTTTCTGCCTGAATGGAATACCTATTTCACTTGTCTTCTTTCAACTAATTTTCACGCATCTCTAATAGTTTAGTTGAGATATCATCTGTAGCAAATACTCCCCAAACAACACAAAAGATTGGTTATGCCCCCATTGTGTTCCCACAGCACCCTGGGACTCTGTCTCTGACTATGTGCATTAATTCTACAGGATATCTGTACCTGTGACTGTCTCCTCAATAGCTGGAACCACATCTGACTGAACTTTATTTTTGCTTTTTAACTTTCTTCCTTGACCTTACACTTCCTTGTACTTATTTTAGAAAGGTTTAGGTTGATATTTTCCTAACTGATGAATTCTTTATGTACACTGGGAAATACAATAAGAAAACCTAATGCTAGTAAGCTTGAAATTCTATGCTGACAGTATCTGAGAACTAAAACACAGTCAGATATGAATGTATGAGGTCAGACAGTTAATTCTATGCACTCATCCTAGAAAAAGTGCTACATACCTCACTGCTGAATATCACTATGGTCACCTTCGAAGTAGTCTTCTTGGGAAGCTATGCACCAATGTCAGTGTCTAGTCCACCCTTCAAAGCAATTTTAGAACTGTTTTTCATGGCCATCAGAGTTGTCACCGTACCCCAAATCTGACAATTAATTTCGAGAACGTGCCACCGTGGGCTTACATTGGCAGCACTGTGCAAGCAACTTGATGTCATAACCTTACCGGGTTGTTGGTACAGTGCTGCCAATGTAAGCCCACGGTGGCACGTTCTCGAACTTAATTGTCAGATTTGGGGCACAGTGACAGTGCTGATGGCCATTCCAGAAGAAGAGTTCCAAAATTGCTTTGAAGGGTGGACTAGGCACAGACATTGGTGCACGGCTTCCTAAGGAGACTACTTCGAAGGTGACTATAGTGACATTCAGCAATGAGGTATGCAGCACTTTTTCTGGGATGAGTTCATGAAATTAATTGTCTGACCTCGTATTTACTTGCTACAAGGTGACTGACCAAAAAACAAAACAAAACAAAACAAACAAACAAACAAACAAAAAAACAAAGAAAGAAAAAGTTGTCATCTTTTAAACCAGTATCTTTCCTTTAACTTAGACGACAAAGTCATGGCCTTGATTCTCAAATTTACTCAACAAATATTTACTGAGTACCTAGGTGTTTGTAGAGGTAAATTAAACATTTATTCTGTTTTCAAAAAGCTTACAGTTTAGCAGGAAAAATAGCATAAGTTTATTTCAAGGAAGAAGTTATGATGTTGGTGATGATAATGATAATAGCTAACATTTATTGAGAAAGTCAGACTTATTTCCATTACCTTATTTAACCTCATAATCACATTGTAATAAGCCAGTACTGTCCTTGTTTTTATGATGAAAGAACCAAGAGTTAAGGAACACACTCAAGACCACACTCATGGATTTGAAATTCTTAAGCCTATGTTGTGTTCTCTGCAGTATAGGACGTGTTATGAGAGAGAGTGAGCCAACTCACTCTCAGAAAAAGGCAGAGCAGATGGCTTCCTGCTGGCGGGATCAGAGAAGGCTTCATGGAGGAGGTCACATTGGATATAGGTATTAAAATATGAATAAACTTTGGAGCTTCAGAGAGGCAAAGAAAGGGCATTCTAGGCAGAGAAAACAGCTTAAATACAGGCACAAATATGGGATAGTATGAGGTCTTGCCACGGTGTGCTTATGTTAGCAGCACTTTACAAACAACTCAGTAAGAATTCACAACCTTAGTATAGCTGTGTCTCACAGCTATGTTCGTGTTCGTGCCAACGTGGGGTGGTGTCTTGCTGAGTGGTGTTCATGAACAGAGTGTAGCTGTTCATCTATCTACCACCAACTTTAAGTTCTCCTTCCCCTGTCATCCTTCTTTTTGCCTTTATAAAATGCATACAGATGTGACAAGTTCAAGGTTAAGTATTGGAAATTCAAAACAGATACGATATATTATCTGCTTTCCGGGAAATATTAATTATCTAAGGATCCAGACCTTACCTCTTTTTTAAAAAGGATTTGAAGTGTCTTATAGAAGAAGTATATCAACAAAAAGAAAAAAATAAATAAATGGAAGGAAAACTAAAAATTAAAGTTAGGAAAATATTGTGAAGCGAGGGGTAGAATCAATATAAAAATGTCATCAAAACATTCTGTATAATGTTTACCCAGAGCTTTTGCCCAGCTGGGGCAAAAGAGAAAACAGGTCAGCATTTCCTGCTCTCAGGATTAAAGCTCACCAGTTGCTTAGAAGAAGGGCATCTTTTCCTGGTCCTCAATCATGGGGACAATTTCTCCAGTAGGTAATAAAGGCACTCTGCAGGTTTTCTTTAAGAGCTTTCTGACAGCAATACAGCAGTGGGTTTTACAGGGATCATTCTTACAATATTTCTTAGTTTGGGTAGATTGTTCATTAAAGCACAGATCAGCAAAGAGGGCCAAATGGTGTGATCTAAAGATACATCCCTTTGGGATCTGACTCGTGGATATTATTCGATAAGAATTGAGCAGCCAGGAAGTCAGGTTTGATTCTCCAAATAGAACCTAGGTTTCCATTGTTTTGGTTGTTCATTAGAGTTTGACAGCCAACCAAAGTTCCTTTGATAACCACCAAATGGAAGCTAGAGCTGAGCACGTCCTGTGGAGGATAAATAGCTTAACAAGGGTGGTGTGGTGGGATGCAAAACCCCCAGACTAGATCTCAGTGGGTGAATCGGGTTTCGATAGGAAGAAGCAGAGGCCATTGCAGTCCTGAGGCTGGACAGGCAGTACAGACTCCCGCGTGAGGATACCTGAAAGGACACTGAGTGGCCTGCCTCTCCTCCCCTGACAACCCCTTCCTTTACCTCACATGGCTCTCTAAAGAACGGGAGCCCTGCCAAAAGTCTGTCGATTGGGAACACGACTTTATTATAAACTTTGATAGGTGTTCACAGCAGATACCGAAACGGCGACTGCCCCGTCAGCAGCCAGTAACTGTCAGTCTCCCATTTATAGAAAGATTTGTGTCCACCACATAAGTGGGAGGATTCTTGGACTGTCTGGGAGGTACTGGCCATTTATTTTATTGATATTCAATCAATAGTGAGCATCGATCCAAAATGGTTATCTTGCCTTTTTATAAAGACTTTCATTTAAGATGTTGCATTTCATTGTACTAACCACACAGACTATTTTGAATAACCACTGACATCTTGAATTTAGCCCAATGAGGCTGGGCTGACCACATATACCATTTGAAATGGGACAGTACCATTGTCTTCTGTCCCGTTTAAAATGGTGTGTCTGGTCAGCCTACAAGAAGCACTTGCTGATGGTAGGACTGCTCACAGTATGCAGCCTGACTGTTACCTGAGCCAGGTACTATTGTGTTGGCCAAAAAGTCACTGCATTTTTTTATAAGTAAATGAAAGGTGATTCAATTTTTTTATGGAAAAATGCAATGACATTTTGGCCAACCCAGTATAAACCTATGGGGTCAATATTATTGACTTTGTTAGGAAAAATAGAGGCCCAGAGAGGTTCAGCAATGTCCTTAAGGTTACACAGCTTTTAAATGGCAAAGCTCGTATCCAAAGGTTGAGCACCAGAGACTGAGCTCCCAAGCATCTTCTCTTTACCCAGGTTGCCTCTCAGTTTAAGGAATTGTTAGAGCTTGAAGGGCACTTAGAGTCCTATAGTGGTTCCCTGCACATGGTCCTTGGCCATTTGGGACTAAATCAAATAAATGAGGCACTTGCCCTAGGTGCAAAATGTCCACGGGCACTAAAGAACTGAGCAACTAAATATAAATAAATAAATAGATAGATAGATAGATAAATAAAGTTGTGTGTGTGTGTGTGTGTGTGTGTGTGTGTATTTTCCTGCAATATTTTGAAAAAAAAAATTAATGCAAAAACTTACATTGAATAAAATATCAAAATTTCATTGAAGACAGGAACCCTGTCTTAAATAAAGCATGGGTCTTTCTTGGGTGCCCTCTCTCTGTTCATGGCACCTTCATCCCAGCCTCGAAGCCTGGAGCCACGTCATCACCTGGGAGGTTCCCAGTAATCCCCACGTGCAGGCCCCACCCCGGAGCTACTCTCAGATACTCTGAGTGTGGGGCTCACAGCCTATGTTTGAAACAGGCCCCCAGGGGATGCTGACGTGCGTTCAAGTTTGGGAGCCACTGGTCTAGTCCAGTGCCTGCAGTTCACAGGTGAGAAAGTTACTTGGTGGTGGCAGAGCTTTTGATTTCTCTGTGAGTTTGGGGTCCTTTCTGTTATGCTGCACTGCCCTTGACCGTGTGTGATTGGCTACTTCCTAATGTGCTCTGTGTCTTATCTGCCAGGATTTCCTGGGAATCTGCTTCTTCCTAGGAGGCCAGTCAATTGGCAGCTGAAGATCATGGTGTTCTGTTTATGGTCACGTACAGTCAGGTAGAGAAGGCACCATATACTGGTTAGAGCAGTGGTTTTCAAACTTGGTGCCACATTAGAATCAGCTTCAGAGCCTGGGGAAAGTACCCCAACCAAGGGAAACAGAATGCCCAGACCTCACCCCAACCAAGTAAAACAGAATCTCTGGGGGTAGGGCTTGAGGACTGATATATAAGTGTGTGTTTGTGTGTGTGTGTGTGTGTGTGTGTGTGTGTGTGTGTGTGTGTGTAACTTTTCAATGATACCATCCAAGGTCGAGAACCACTGGATTGACAAATATGGGAGGAGCCGAACTTGGTCTGTCACTGTCCACAAATCGTACACCAGACATCGTTGTGACCAGTTGCTTGCCCTCACCCTCTCTATCCCCTGCACTTCCGAATCCTGCCCACATTAACGCACATGTAGCTCCCAAATTCACCCACTTCTCCATCCTGACTGCCATCATTTGGGACCCACCCACCCTGTCTCTGGCCTCCAAACTGGACTTCCTTTCTTCCCTTGGGTACCTCTTCGATCTGTGCCACATCCACACTTGAAAATCTTCTAATAGCTCCCTGTTGCTCTTAGGATAAGAAAGGCTTTCTAAAAATAGGCCCACCGTGGTGCTTCAGCCACCGCCTCCGTTCGGTTTGCATCCTCTTGCTGCATGGCCTTAGCCCACACTGTCCCCTTCTTAACCACTGAACGTTACATCTCCGTTGTGGTTTTACTTCTAGGAAACCGTCCCTGCCCTCTCTGAGGAGGAGGAATCCCCCTGTCGTCATCTTTGGGATTGTGTATTTCCCCCAGAGAACAGAGAAATGGAGGAGGGAGTTGAAATTCACCTGGGACAGGCACAGTCACAAGTTCTTAAGGTTCCTGCTGCTTCCCCTTCATGACCTAAACAACAGTTGTCACTTTGCACGTGTTCATGTGACCATTTAATTGGCATGTTTATCCTAGAATAGGATTTGTGAGGAGAGGGGCTTCATCTTCTCTGGCTTGCCCTTGGGTTTACAGCAGCTAGCCAGTGCTTGGAACATCGCAGGTGTCTGTAAACATTTGGTGACAAGTGAGTGAATGAATGAACGCCCAGGAACGACGCCAGCGGAAAACCATTTGGTGGGCCTGAAGGATCGCGTGGGGGAGCGCCCAGGCCAGAGGTTAATTCTTAATCCAGGCTCTGATGCTTTCTAGCCCTGTTACCTTTGAAAAGACCTTTGGGTTCGTGGGCTTAGTCTTATTCAGCAGTGTCCGTGGTTGTAAACTTGGCTTTGCTGCATCGCTCAGGGTCAGTGGGGGATGGGGGAGGCAACGGGGAAGGCTGACGGGGCAAGTGGAAGGAACCCCCTTCTTACCTATTTCTGGGTGACATTTATCTTGAAGGAAGAGTTCAGTTCCTGAAAGAAAAATAGCTCAAAGCCCACCACACCAGAAGGTGACCCAGGCCCTTCTGGCTGAGTGTTTCTGTGACCCTAAGGGCTTTTCCAAAGGAAACTGGACTCACAAAGTTCTAAGGAGATGGAACAGCTGGCACGGTCAGGTTCCTGCTTTTCTAGAAGGTTGCAAATGTGCACGCAAACACAGGTGGGCTTTTCTTTTCAGGGAAAAAAGCCTTGGAGACACGAAGCCAGCATCGTCAGTCCCATCTGCCCAAGCAAAACACCGTGGCAGACACAGAGACTGAGTCACCCCCACTCCCTGTGCTGGCAGTCGAATAGGCTTCCCAGATAATCGGGCTCAATTAAGGGTGTTTCCCGGGAGCACATTCCTGGGCAGGTGGTTCAGTCTCCGGGCTGCAGAGATGACTGAAGCACCTGCAGTGTCACTGCACTGGCCCTGGCCCTGAGAGGGCCTCCCCCGGGTGACGTTCCCCGCCCTGCTCCTCAACCTTGGTCTTTGGGGAAAAACACAATCACAACAAAAACAAATTTTCTTTTTGCATTAATTAAAATGCCTATCCCAGGAATATGATAGAATTTCCCAGAGGCCTTGGCATCGGGTATGCAACTCGGAGGGAGAATTAAAGCTATTTTCTGCAGTAATGGGCCTTGCTAGGAGCCCTGTGGGCCGCTGGAGGGGGAGGGAAGCAGAAGAGGGAGGGAGGGAGCAATCTGACTCCCTCCCCATTTCCCTGGAGTACAACCCAATTATCTGTTATACATTTGGGGTTTCAGTTTAGATTTCATTTAAAGCAAAGGTTACATAGCTTTTGAGAAGAAAAAGAGTAGGCCTTGGATCCCACGCATCAAGAAGCTGCAAATAAAATCCCAGCACGTATTTGACTTAATTATCTGGATTTTCTAGACCTCAGGCTGCAGGGTAATTCTTCCTTTGTCCATGGAGGTGTTGCTAGGTTTCAATGAAGTGTTTATTTTATTCACAAAAATGAGATTCCATTCTAAAACTTTTACCACATTGTATCACTGGGTCTGCCTTCAGCTCCAAATGATGAATGTGTTCATGGATTATTTAGGCAGCCTCATCCTTTCTTGTTCTCCTCTCCATCTTTTAATTCGTTGCTTCTCCAATGTTAGCAGCAGAATCTCCAGCAGGGCTTGTTGTAATAAAACCAGGATGGCGGGGCCCACGCCACGGTTCTGATTCAGAAGGTCTGGGTTGGAGCCTGAGAATTTGCATTGCTAATGAGTTTTAAGGTGATGCTAAGGCTGCCAGTCCAAGGTCTACACATTGAGAAGCCCATTTTAATCCAGAAGGGTTCTAGAAATGGAGTTGTCAGAATGTGAAAGTCACGGGTGAAAGGCCACATCTTGGGGGGCCAGTGCCCATGCTGGCTCAGTCTTGTGACTGAGGATCCATCTGGGAAACTGACTGCCTTGAGCAGCCAGGGGTCATATTTGATGCCTTCATTCCTGCTAAGTCGTCTGTGGCTACTACTGGTGGATACGGTGTCTTCGCCAGGAGCTGGAGAAAGGAGTAGCTAATGGACGGATCTGAGAATTAGAAGAGCTTCTCTAGACCAGGGGTACCCAACCATGGTCTGTGGCCTGTTAGGAACTGTGCCACACAGCAGGATGTGAGCATCCAGGAAGGGAAGAAGACTTCATCTGTATTTACAGCCGCTCCCCATTGCTCGCATCACCGCCTGAGCCCCGCCCCCTGTCAGATCAGCGGTGGCGTTAGATTCGCATGGGAGCGTGAGCCCTATTGTGAACTGCGCATGTGAGGGATCTAGGTTGTGCACTTCTTATGAGAATCTAATGCCTGATGACCTGAGGTGGCGCTTGGGCGGTGATGCTAATGCTGGGGAGTGGCTGCAAATACAGGTTAACATTACTACAATGTAATCATAATAGAAATAAAGTGCACAATAAATGTACTTGAATCATTCAGAAGCCATCCCCACCACCCCATCTGCAGAAAACTGGTCCATGTTGTCAAAAGGGTTGAGGACCACTGCTCTAGACCCAAGGTCCCCCTTCCTTTTCAGCCCGGCCTCTGGCTGCTGCTTGAAATTTGCTATTACTGCTGAGTTTCTTCATGAAATGCTCTGCCTTGTTCAAATACCAGTACCGAGAGGGAAGACAAGGCGGCCCTGAAAGCTTAATAACAGTATTTGAGGGCTGTCCAGAAAAAAATCTAGCCACAAATGCCTCTATTTTCATATCACATGGCTGGATACTTTCTGGACAGCCCTCCTATTTAGGGCTGGCAGATGTAGTAAATTGGAAAAATATGGAACTTTAGAGGTAGATCGAATCCTGTGTTTCTCATGTTAAAAGGTAGAAATGGAAGTTCAAAGGGGTTATTTTCTGATGTCATAAAGCCAGGCTGCCTAAAGAATGAGGGGAGAAAAGTTTTCTCTGCCAAAATATGTAGGCCTGGAGGAGGAGAAGGTTGGGGGTCCAGGAAGGTCTGGGAGCAGGAGGGATTGTGGGGAGGGAGAGTGAGGGGGAGAAGATGATGGGATGGAGAGTGAATCCCTCTTGAGTTCAGTGACCCCATCAAAAAGGCCCCTGACTGTAATAGAAACCTCAAGGCCAACTTCAGCTTGTTTTTCAGTAATGTCATGGAGTTACCCTGTCTTCCTAGTGGTCTCCTCCTCCCATTACCTTTCCAACCACTGAAGTCCAGGCCCTCCTTGTCACTGTAATTCATTTTTATGCTCCTGCCGAAATTGGTGTTTCATACAGCCACCAGAGTTCTCCGTGATCAAACCATGCTTCTGCTAGGGGTCTTCAGTAGCTGCCTAGCACCAGCAGACAGCAATCCAAACCTCTTAGTATGGTGCTCAAGTTGTCTCGAACTCAACTTGCTTTTTTACTTTTATGTTCTTTCACTCTTCCATGCAAACTGTGTCCCAGCCAAACCACACAACTTAGAAGAACATGCCCTACACTTCTGCACTCTGTTTTTGCTTAAACTACCCCCAACAACTATGTCCTCCTAAAGGCAAAATTCTCCCCATCATTTAAGGCCAACCTCGAACATCCCTCTGTGAAGGTTTCCCCAGTCCACAAGTTGGACTTGATTTCTCCATCTCTTTGTTGACGTGGAAGCATTTTTATTTGTGAATCTGACTTAGGCTAGCTTAACTCTTTCTGTAATGAGGACATGCTTATGAGTACACCGCTACCCACCTCTTACTGTCCTTGGTCCTGAAAAATAACCAGGGGTAACAGTGGTTGGTTGTCTTTCTCCCAGAATTCCAATGATTCCTGCCCAAACACTTACTAAAATTGTCATTGAGTGTTTTCATTCTACATCATGATGAAAAAATTGAGATTTGAATCTTGCTTGAGAACAATTTGAGACATGACATATACGTCACAATTTATATTGCTGGTTTTATGAGTGTTGGACAAATTCTATCCACCCAACAGTAGCAAATCATTCCTGCCACCTCTAGAAAGTCCAGAAGGGAAAATCTTGCCCTCCTGTGCCCCTGCCCATCTTGTGTTATGCTCATAATCCCTGACATCTCCCCTAGTCTGGACTTCGTTTTATCATCTCTGATATGTTTTTCTCTCTCCTGTCTTTTGGAGCTCATGGTCTTGCCCACTAGAATGGACACTGCATAACATTTTCCTCTGAGTCCCCAGAAGATGATCCCTGGCATGTAGCAGCTACTCAGGAAATGAGGAGTTGAACTTGTGGGAAAGCTAGCAGGTGGATAACAAAGACAACCTTTATTTCCTGTCTGCTTTAAGGAAGAGCATCTGTTTGCTTCAGTGAACTGAGAAGCGCCTGCATCATCTCTGAGTTCAAACCTACACATTCAGCCTTAGAGAGTTATTAATATTTCTCAGAGCCCATCACTGGTTGCACCTCCACTTATAGTACCTCTTTCCTTGGAGCCTCAGCAGAGAGTGTGGCCTTTTCTATAGACAGGTCATCTAGCCCTTCATTTAACAGACAATGATTGATAATTACTGTGTCTTAGAAACTGAGCCAAGTACTGGGGATACAAAGAGAAATGCATGCACTCCTCCTATTTAACATTAGTATAAGTACTGATGACTATGAAAGCATATTGCTGAGGAGGCTAGCCCAGTGGGAGATTCAGAAAATCCTCTTTGAAGACGTGGCAGGTAAGTGGAGAGATGAGGAATGTAGGAGATACCCAGCTGAAGATGGAGCATAGTGTTCTGTGCAAAGGGAATAGGTTATGGTGACTTGAATCCCTGAGATATCACTGCTTCTGAGATGTCTCCTCGGACCCCTCAACCTTGAGATGGGGGCACCTCCTCTATGTTCCCAAGCATTGTTTTCTTTCATCATCACAGGCTTTGTGACTCTGCGTTGTACTCGACTATTTACTTCTTGGTCTTTCCCACTAAGTAATAAGATCCACAAGAGCAAGAATTACATTGGTCTTGACTATGACCACATCTCTTGCACTTGGACAGTCCTGGGTGTGGAACATCTTAAAGTAAATGCCCTGCACGTAGCCTCACCACTGCCTGCTGACCTGCAGTGCCTGAAGCGTGGGCAGAGCAGGCCCTGCACACAGTCAGTCACTGACATCAGAGCATTAACACACCCAGGGGCCTCAGCCAAGGAAAGTCGCTGGGGTTGGAGAGTAAATACAGCAGCAGCCCTCTTGCCCCTCAGATAGAGTAACTCTGAGATATGTGTCCAACAGCAGCTTTAAGCTCCAGTGGCCCCTAGCACTAAATTGCTGAAAAATACATTCTTTTTTTTTTTTTTTTTTTTTTTTTTTTTGATATGTGGGTAGCTCCCTGGCTGGGAATCGAACCCAGGCCGCAGCGTTGACAGCGCCAGCGCCGAAGCCTTAAGCCACTACACCACCAGGGAACTCCTGAAAAATACATTCTTTATTGACCGCCTACCCTTTCCTTCTCAGTTCCCCACTCCCTTACCAACCTTATCCTGGGAATACCTTCCAAATAAACCACTTGCATCGAGGTCCTTGGCTCAGGGTGGGTTTCTATAGGAGCCCTCACTAAGAGGATACCCAACAAATATGTGTTCAACGACGGAGTCTTCTCCTAATTCAGCTTCCCGTTTGCTTTATTAGGCATGTTATTACTTCTCTGAGCCTTTGCCCTCATCTTCCCTGCCCTGCAAAATGCCCTCCCTACCTCACCAGGTGGTTGCTTGGCTCCAGTGACATGTGATGCATGAAAAACCTTGTAAGCTGTAGTGAATTGTTGCAGTGGCCCACTGCCCTGTCAGATGCCCCTTAAATCCAGCTGGGTCACAGCAGAGTAAGAGCCACATGACTGGAAGAGATTTTCTCCCTGGTGTATTGACCTCAGCAGCCTCAAGTCTGCTTAGATATTCCTGAAGTGGGTCCATCCCTGGAGGGAAAACACAGTGCTTTTAATAAGAGGTGGTTTTCTGCATGTCACATGTCACTCTGAGGCCTGTACCTTCCTCCTGGCTTAACTAGAAGCTCTGGACCCATAAAGAATGACCACTAACCACACCAGTGTTTTCACGTAAGGAGCCAGAATCTGGTTTATATGTGACTCACAATTGTGCAAAACTATGTTGGATGTTTCTAATTCCTGTGACAATGACAGAGATGACATGAATGATAATGAGGATGATGACAGCAAGTATCATTTTTTTGAATACCTGCTATGATTTAGGAGCTTCACATATACAGTGGACTCTCTATTAACTGGAACTCAAGCAGTTGGAACTCACAAAAAGTTTGCTGGTTGCTTGAAAATTGCCGGTTGCTTGAGAGTGCCAGTTGCTTGAGTTGCAGTTAATGGAGAGACTGCTTGCATTTATCCAGCATCTACCAATCTGCATGGGTACTAGTTAACTGAGCATCTACCATACTACCAAGCTAAAGCCTCCAAACAGTCCTCCAAGTTCATTGTTGTTATCCTCATTTTGCAAATGAGAAAGCAGAGGCCTGGAGAGACTAAACTTTTGCTCAAGATGACACAGCAGCAACTTATAGAGTTGAACTCATGCTCTACAACCCAATCTCATAAGAACAGCGCATGAAAGAGGTCCCTGGAGACAGAGCTTCCACATCTTGATCTTACCTCTAAGTGTCATACTATCTGTCACAGCACACATGCCAGCAGGGAGCCTAGACTTTTACCCTGAAGAGTCTGTAATGAAGATTCTCCGCATCCCCACTGAGATGAGGTCAAACAGGGCCAAGGAGGGGCCCAGGCCTTCCATCCAGCCAGGTGGTGATGATGGTCCCTGTACTACAGGGCCAGTGGAGGCCACTTGAGGTGTTTGACCTTCTATCCCTGCCTGGCAGTGATGAGGCACCCCTCCCCCTCCCACTAGGGCTGGGGCATAGGATGACCGGTGGAGAGTCAGGACCTTTCCTACCTCCCAGCAGACACGCATCATGGAAGGGAAGCGGTAACAAAGACCCCCACCCCGCCCCTGCAGGCAGGTCTCAGTGGAGGCCTACAGGAGTCCCAACCTCCTCGCTTCACCCCTTCTCCTGCTTAATAGTAACGAAGAGTCCTCCCTCTCCACTGTCAGTGGAGGGGAGTGAGAAACCGGACTTGGACCCTCAAGAGACAGTTATGGACTGTGCCCCTCCCCCTTTCCCTTCCTGAGCATTGTCTAAAAGAAGGCCATCTAAAACAGAAGGTTTAAAGAAGATCCAGTGGCTCATAAACCCCCCCAAATGTCTCGTTTCAACTGAAAATCCCTCATCATACAAAAAATCAGAAAGATCTCACACTGAATGAAAAAGGTGAGATGCAAGAGCTGTCTGGAAGGTATCCATCCACGTGACATGGAAAACGGAGGCGTTTATGGCTGGCTTTTTTTCTGGACAGCCCTCGTGTTCCTCCTGAAGGACTCTTGATGCCATCTGTTCCTCTCCATCCCCTCTGCCACGGTGCAGGCAACCTTCACCTCTCCCCTGCACCGATTTCCCCCATCCTGTCTCTCCCACACCACAGGCAGAATGATCTTGCTAACAGGAAACCTAATCATGGCGTCCTGTCATACACAAGCTGTCATCGAGGGCGCGCTGACCTCAGCACATGCTCGCTTAGTGTGGTTCACAGGTGTTGGCTCGGGACTCCTCCTCGCCCCTTGATTCCAGCCCTAATGGAATATTAGGTATTTCTAAAGTGTTCTGTCGCCTGCTTTCACTCGAGACCCTCTCACAAGTTACTTCCTCCATCTGGAATGTGCTTTTCACCCTTCACATAGCTAATCCTTTCCTTCAGGTCTCAGGTTGGATGTCTTTGCCTCAGAAAGTTTCCCACACCCAACTCTTGGCTGGATCTGTCTCCCAAATACTCCCACGGCACCTCGTACTTCCTTCTCACAAAGCGTTTCAGGCTCTGTGCGAGTTCTCCCCTAGCTCTGCTGCACACTTCTTGAATGATGTCACTGTGTTTGAGCCGTGGTGTGCTGCAGCTGACAGGTCCCAGCTCTCAAGAGCCAGTTGTCCGACGTGCAGGACTGTTGCAAGCTTCACTGATATGCGCTGCCATTATCAAGTCAAATTAAATACGCTTACAATTAGGCATATTAATTTTAAAATGAAATACTAAAACATCCCCTTCCTAACGACCACATTTACTATCATCTATGTGCTAGAGCATCAGTTCCCAAGCGGTGGTACGTGTGCCATCAGGGGTACGTGCTGGCTGTTCTAGAGGGACACGAAAAATAATCAGTAGTGGTGAAAAAGCAAAGTAAAACAATGCAAAATGTTAGTGATGTAACAATAAATGTTAAGCTTGACTCACTGTTAATGGAGGCCCTGCAAAATTAGGTCACATCAGCAAATTATGACTGGTGAGGGCGTGGCTGTGGGCGCCCCCCAAACCGCTCTCCTACCAATCATTACGCACAGTTTCAGAACAATCCATTTGCGAGGTGTCGAGAAGTTCCCCAAACTTATAAACACATCCATAGCCAGATGGTTGGGTCAGTTTAGTTACTGGCTAAGTAAAAGTAAGTGCGTTGTCTTTGATCATGATTCTTTTCAAGTAGTTTTTTTAATTTAATATTTAAACAGTTGATCATTTTAATGAATTATGAATATTGTAGCATTAATTCTGTGGTTCGTACTTTCTGGTAGTTTTTCTTTCCTAACTTATTATCTCATTTCCACTATTTTACCTTAAGATAGGCAATGAATGTGTCAGTATTTAAAAACAGCTGTTGTAAAAACAAGGGGTACAACTGATAGAAATGGGTTTAAAAGGGGTATGCAAGCAGAGAATGGTTGGAAACCACCGCTCTGGAGACTGCAGACCTCTCTACTGTGCGTCTCTTCCCAACTCCATGCTCAGCGACAAAATATTGGTAGCTTGACATTAGCCACGATGGGCGTGTTTACACGTGAAAACGGCAAATCTTACAAACCAGGGCTTGATTCATCGTTTTGTCGCTTGACTAGACTCACCAGTGTGTCTGGCTCACTGTGGTGTTCCCAGTGCTGACCTGAAACAGAGGTGGTACTTAATAGAAATGTATTGAAAAAGGTATAAGTGTATGAAAACATGAATGAATATAAGGAGGTCTAGAATGTCCATGAATCCTGTAGCTTTGGAGGAAAGGTTCAAGGAAGGATGGAAGCTGTTTGAATTGATACCATGGGCTGACTTTGACGGTGTCCTTGGGGTGTTTTGCCCGAGCCTCTTTGCCCAGGTCTGGTGAGCCAGGACACACAATTCAATAAGCCCAGGGTCATGTTTCCCAGAGTGCTGGTGCATGACCCCTAAATAACTTCTCATTAACACACATTGGCAGCTTTGTCCTAGATTTGCGTGGGGCCATGGTTGCCTTCCACAGTGGTGACTACTGCTTACATAAGCCGAGTGGGCTGTCTGTGAGAGATGTCCAGGGCTTGGAGGGGAAATTTTCACTAGCTTGCTTGCTGCAGTGAAGATATTTTTGGATTTTGGCTGAGTCGGTGTCTCTTTTTGGCCCTGTATCCCAAGGGAATTACTGCTCCTACAAATGGCAACTAATTTAAGAGTAACTGTAGGCCAGGTCTGCAAACAGGAAGGGGTGGGGAGCTGCAGGGGGCCTGGCACCCCCATCTGTTGCTACTTCCGTGCAGTTTCTGAGTTGGAAATTTCCAGGAAGTGCTGTTCTGAGGGAGGCTCCCTGAGGTTTTTTACAACAGAGAGAATGCATCCGGATGAGCCCCCTAAAGGCACACAGCCTGGGTTGAAGTCAGGACTCCGGCTTAGAACCACAGGGAATCACCACCACAGGGAAGTTACTTAACCTTGCTGTGCCTCGGTGTCCTCATTTGTTAAATGGGAATAATATCAATATAACCTGTTTTACAGGGATGTTGTAAGACTTAAATGAGATCATTCGAACCCTCCTGATGCACAGTAGAATCTCAATAAATATTATCTTTGATGTGAAGATGGAGGACACATCTACAGACCAATAAAGACCCACCTACAGAAAAATCCAGCTTGAGGTTTAGCTTGAGAGCAAGGCTTGTTTCAGATGCTTCACCAAAGCTCAGGTCTGGGTCCAGGACAGAATTAAGAAAGCCCTTGCTATCCGAGTATCTAACAGAAGGCAGTGTGTTGGAGTGAAAAGCGCAGGACCTTTAGATTGGATAAGGTCTGGGTTTTAAATATGAGCTGAGTAACTTTGGGAAAACTGTTTCCCATCTGTGAGACTCAGCTTCCAAGTCTGTGAAATGAGTGCAACTACAGTACAGATTGCAGAAGAGGGAAGGTTAAACATTATGATGCTGGGCAAAGAGGCGCTGTGCACATTGAAATGGGAAGATCACCTCTAAGCTCTAGAAATTTCTGATTCTACGTAGCTAGTGCTATTACCCTCACCCAGCAAAGTGGTTATGGAGATCAAATGAGATGGTCTCTGTGCAGAGCTTAGCTCTGTCTGTTAAATGAAGATCCACGATCAGTAATAGCTTCATTATTGCTATTTTTTAATCCTGTAGCCTGCAAAATTTTTGAGTACCTCCTATGTACGTGGCCCTGTGGTGTCAGGGACATGGCCAACATGGCTCTGCCCTCAGGGAACTTTCTTCCATTCCAGTCGTAGGGGGAGCGGAAGACCAGGGTGGGAAATGGAAATCAATCAAAAAATACTATTTGAGAACGACACACTTTCTATAGAAAACAAAAAGCTGTGATGCATTAGTGTGACAGGGGCGGGGCTCGCTTTGGAGCCTGTTGACAGGCTGATGTTCAGCTCAGATCACATGGCCAACACCAGCCTCAGTGACACAACTGAGTTCTCACGCCTTTGTGTCCCTCTGACACCTGCACGAAGATGGAGGGGAGTCTGCGTAAGCAGGGGTCCTCACCTCTCTCCCTGAGTATGGCTACAAATCCAAAAGCTGAGAGACCAGTGTGGGTAGGACAGCCTCTCCCTCGCACGACCAGGCAACCTGATGTAGGCTCAGCGATGTCCTTGCCTGCATGTGGCCTGTCCATCCACCAGATGGCAGTGTTCAATAATGAACAATGATAGCATTAATTAAAGAGGCCGTCTGGCCCGCAGGAACATCACAGGCCGCCTAATGAACATTGGCTGCGAGCACTAATTCCAGTCGTCTTTCCTGATGGCAGTGCGGGATGCCTGGCTTCGGTAAGCGACTATTTTTTCCCCCAAATCTCCTTTCCTTGTATGTACAAAATAAATAGATAATGTTTTTAATCGATATAACTAAGCAAACACATCCCCGGGCACTGTACAAAGAGCGTCACAAAAATTGTTACACTGCATTGTTGCACCAGCTTTGCAGTGAGTCTTATCATCCCCACTTTATAGATGAAGGCTGAGGGTCAGAGGGCAGCAGTTTGCCTAGGGACACACAGCTGGGTTGAAGCCTAGATTTGTCTGATGTCGAAATCCAGCTGTTAACCATCACACTGTCCTGCTCTATGTTTTAAGAAGAATGGTTGTTACTAAGGTCAGTTACGTTGAAGAAGAATAAATGTAGTTACTGTTACCCATTTTAAGATACCATGGTCTCATCTATACAGTACTTACATTATTACTATCTATACAGAACTCATGCTATCACTAGCTATAGAACAGTCATTATCACTATCTATACAGTGCTTGTGTTATTACTGTCTATGCAGTAGTCATCACTATCAAAAGGCATATTGGTGTAGCACCCACACAGCTCTAGGAAGGATGCAGAGTAGGACCAGACACCCTTCAGAGGACATGTGGCAGGGGCAAGCATGTAGCCAGAGAACAGAATTGTGGGGGTTTTTGTTTTATTTTGTTTTGTTTTACTGTGACTGACAGTCCTCACAAGCCATCTTAAAGGAAAGAAGGGCAAACCCTCATTATTTTCTTCTTGTGGCTGAAGACTATAAATCACAGGTGACGTTGCCACCCAAGGTCCCACAGTGGTTCCCTAGAACCACTCCGGAGAGTCCAGGAACTTCCTCATTATCTGGGATGCTGGCTGGTCAGAGAGAACCCCAGAGCTCTGAAGAAGTAATTGATTGTATAATTCCAGAGAATACTTGACTTCCTGTGATTTACTAGCAGATGGGGGCAAATTCATATTTCTATGTTTAGGATTTCTATAGCTTAGAAAGGATTATTATCATTTTGTCTCTGGATGACTGACTGAAGTTAAGAAGATATAAATATGTAGCTTATCATGACATTTTGATTTGTGGCCCCACCAATTCCATGTTTAAGTCGTGGGATACTAGACTGGAAGGGAAGTTACAGATAATCTGGTACAGTGCCTTCATTTTACAGATGGGGGAACTGAGGCCCAGAGAGGCATGACTTGGCTGTAGTCATACCTAACTCGCTGATGGCAGGATTTGGCCTAGAATCCCAAAAGAGGACTTTTTACCAATTCCCTTCAAAGTGCAAGACACTAGAATTCAACCAGAAACCTGTTCGGAGGGGGCTCTTGTGGGCTGCTCCTGCAAGATCAGAGGAGGCCCTGAAATCAAATAAACTTGAGAAGCACCATGTCAAATACAAAATTAAACAAATTTGAACAGGACTTGTCAGGGCCTTTCATGTACTAATATTTACCATCAACCTCCAAGAGGGAATCAGAATGTTTAGAGTTTGAGAAAATTACTTAACCTCAAAATTTTTTTTACAACCACATCTATTAGCAGCTCACACAACAGTTTAACAAAACAGAATTGGGAAGCAGTGACTTAATTTTTATATCAGTTTCCCAAAGTATGTGGTCATGGAACCCTATGTTTCAGAGTATCTCCTAAAATAAATGTTTTGAGAACACACTTGGGAACTGCTTGACTGAGTTATGGACAAAACAAGACCATCTTTGAGTCCCAGTATCTAACTAGTTTAAAGGCTATAGCATTTGGAGGGCTCACCTGCCATCACCTACTTTGGTGTGACTGTCACCAAGTCATGCCTCTCTGGGCCTCAGTTTCTCATCTGTAAAATGCAGGAGCTCAAGTCTCCTCAAAGGAAGTCCAGCCTCCAGGAAAAAAAAAATTACACATAGTATGGAAAGCCATCTTTGTGACACCTTCTGAATGAGATCTGAAAGGTCAAACCACGTATTTTAATTATTCCTTTGTTGGAGGACAACAGCTTTATACAATATTTTGGAAGTCAACAAAGATGGTCAGATTTCAGTGCAATGAGTTAGGAGTTAGTGTCATGAAAGTCAGAATTTTAGGAGTTGGATAAACATGGGTTTGAATTCAGGGTTTGCAAGGTGTTAGCAGTGTGACTCCAGAGACCTTGCCCTCATTGATCTTCAGACTCCTTAAAATAGGGATAATTACATTATGTTAAAAATTGGGACAGTGGTATTGCCTATGGGAAAAGATGGACGAAAAAATTGGAGGGCGCCATCTTTGTTCAGACTAATTGACAGTAAACCACTTGGGGAGAAAAATGGGACCCCAAGAAAATACTTTGTTGAGTGCTCTGAATAGTAAAAGGAGAAGAAAATCCACGTGTAGGTGGAGAACTGATCTAGCAGAGGGTAGGAGCCAGGGAGAGGTGAGGCAGAGAGTGGGCAGGAGAAGAGGAGTGAGGGAAAGGCTCATTGAGCCCCCTGGAGGGATCCCTACTCCGTGGTGCTAAGAGGAGAGGCTCTGAGAAGAAAATTTCTGGGAGGCATATTGACTACATCAGGAGTGCCCAAGCCCCAGGCCACAGACCGGTACTGGTTCGAGGCCCGTTAGGAACCAGGCCACGCAGCGGGAGGTGAGCAACAGGCAAGCTAGCAAAGCTTCATCTGTACTTACAGCCGCTCCCCATCACTGGCATTACTGCGTGAGCTCCGCCTCCTGTCACGTGGGCAGTGGGGCATTAGATTCTCATGGGAGTGCACACTCTATTGTGAACTGTACTTGGTCATCCTCCCCATCCCCCCACCTCTCCACCCCCTCCCCAGTCCGTCCGTGGAAACTGTCTTCCACGAAACCGATCCCTGGTGCCAAAAAGGTTGGGGACCCCTGCTTTATGTAATATCAGTTCAAGGTTTAACCCCACAAAACCTCAGTGAAGACAACAGCTCTCACAGAGCTGTGTTGCTTTTGATTTGAAGGCCGCTAACACTGGGTTATAACTACCGCAGAGGGTCCTCATAAAGACTTAAGGAAATACTTCTAAATAGGGAGCTATGCAAAGAGCATGGTGTTTAGTTCTTTTTATACAACACGTGCTTGAATAATTGCCCTAATCCAATTTGTGCACATTTAATAATGTTTTCTCATTAAATTGCATCATCATCTCAAAGAGGAGTCAGCACAGTGCAGGTGGCTAGCTGTGGTTCGCTGATCAGGGCCCTGCGTTCTCCACTCAGCTTTGCCAAGAAAGTCTGAGTGCTTTAAGCCAGTTGCCCAGCCCTCTGGGCCTTGGTTCACTCACCTGCAAAACAAGAGGGAGTAGGCATGATCATTTATGAGAGGTATTGCAGCCTCACAGAAATGGGTTTGCAGTCATAGAGACCCAAATTCCAGTCCTGGCTCTGCCACACTTTAGTTTTGTGGCTCTTGACAAGTTCTTTATCATCTGTGAAATGAAGGTGACCTGAATCAAATAAGGTCATGCTTGTAATTCTGAAATGAAATTGCTTATTGGGTCTTCAGTTGCTATGGGTGTCTTAAGACTTTTACCTTTAAGGTTTTTTATTCTTAAAGCTCCTTTTCTGTTACACACACACACACACACACACACACACACACCACAGAGGCAAGCTTTGCTAGATCCTTCTCCCCTGTCTTAAAAAACAAAGATGAGAAGCATTGGTAGCAAAGTAAAGAAAAGGAGCAGAGCAGGGTTGGCATAAGCAAGACCTTGGACTGACCCAACAGAAAAACTAAGCATAATGCTCTTCCCATCTCTGATGCTTCGGGGCTTCAGAATATGTGGGTGTGAAGAAGAGCCCCCACTGCGTGCCCATTTATAAGACCTGGTTTCAGAGACCTGGACTGGGTATACACATGGGGTGGGGCATGGGGAAGGGGGACGTCATAGATTCTTCCCTTTCTCCTTGCAGCCTGTTGCTGGCTGTCTAAGCAAATGAATCTCAAACCAACTGAATAAGCTTTTGCCGAACTTCTTTGTCTCAGAAACACCTCTCATGGTGACTCCACAATTCACAAAATTCTCCAGTGACACACAAAGACCATGACCAGAAATTGCCAAAGTTAAGTGGGTCATAGACCAGATCTTTTTACTAATTGGGCCACCATAATCCCTTTTAGCGTGTGTTTCATTTCCTTTGAAAAATGCTTCTCTCTTGGGGACTGATGTCTTCCTGGCTGTTGATTGTTAAGGTTTAGACAGCTAGTACTGGTATTAGGTAGGGCTTTAAATCTGTAGGCGGCTGGTCACCTATTTCTGTCTATAAAATAGGTTTTTCATGGGTTAAAATACTCTTAATATATTCAAAGCATTACTAAACAGACATGTGAGCAAAGGACCCAAAAATGCGAATCATAGAAAGAACAAATGCCTAATAATCAAACAAAAGAAAAGGTTTTCAACCTAACCAGTAATGAAAGAAATACAAAATTTAAATAACAATGTGATGTTAATTTATTTCACTTATCAGGTAGGTAGATGGAGGTTAGAACTAATGATCATACCTAAAGTTGTTAAAGATGGAGTGAAATACAATAGATATTAATACTTTTGGTGAGACTGCACATTTTGACGTCACCTATCTGGAGAGCAGTGGAGCAATCGGTAGCCCAAGTTTTTAAGTGTGCATACCATTTGACCCCCACTATTCCACTTCTCAAATTTTGTTTTAAGTAAATCATCACAGAAATAGAAGATTTAGCTACATGGATGTTCATCTTAGCCTTCCCTCTCCATAAGCTTTTTGCTATTAATAATCCAAATATCTGTGAAGAGGAGATTTAAAAGTGTATCATATACCCACATAATGGAACACTCTGCAGGCTTTAGGAATCATGAGGTAAACACATGTTCACAGCATATTAAGTAGGAAAAAAAAAAGCAAATTATAGAATTACTATTCCTTTAAAAGACAGCAGTAACACTGTGTACATATAAGGACAAAAGCTGGGGTGAGAGTTGCACCAAAATCTTATGCCTGCTTGACTCTGGTTGGTGAGATGAAGAATAGTTTTTACTTAAAGTTATTTTTGTGTGTTGTCGAAATCTTTGCCGCAGACATAGTTTGCTCTTATAGTAAGAAAATGGCAAATAAGGCAGAACGTGATAGAGTAAAGCTGGGAGAATATGAGGAAAGTATTGTGGCTTCAACATGCTAGAAAATAAAAACTGTCATTTTACTGGCTTAAGAAGGTTACTACTGATCATCCTCAGACATGTGAAAACCCATCACCCGGGATTTAGGGCTGATGCCTGCTTGAAAGACCTGAGATGAGTCTAATTTGTTTAAATTTATCTCTCTTACCTGGCTGGTTTCCATTCAGGTCTGACAGTATCTGATTCTAGTTACTCTTCCTCTCATGCTCTACTCAGAGTACGGTGATGTTCATTTAAAGAGCATGTGCTTTTCTTTTCTCCCAGTTGCTTCTTTGGGTGTGGAATGAGATAGTATCAAATAGATGGCATGTTCTTTTAGCAGAAAAAAAGGCTTGGGATTATCCTGGCCGCTCTCAGTAGGGCCAAGAGAACCTAAGAAAGAACCCAAGAGAGAACTCTATGGTCAGTCTGGTCTAGAACTGAGCTGGAGGTAAGACAACCGCTATTCATTAAGTCCTGACACCACTATCTGTAGTATTATCTAACAAAGCCTTCCCTACAGAGGGTTAGGGAAGAGGGATTAAAACTTTTGCAGTCAGCTAAACCTGATCATGACATTTCCCTGTTTAAAACCTACCAATGGCTCCTCCATGGCTTTCAGAGTCAGGGTGAAAATTCTTAGCTTGAGAAATCCCATCTGGCAACTGTTGACCTATTGAGCTCTCTATCTCATTTTTGCCTCTGCCTTCCTGGTTCTACCTTAGTGCGAGGTCTGACCATTAAGTTCGTGAACTTGCCACCATGTGCTCACACTGGCAGCGCTGTACAAACACCTCAGTAAGGTGACATAACCTTGCTATATCTGTGTCTCACAGCCATGTTCATATTGATGTGTGGTGGTGTCTTGCTGAGTAGCATTCATTATTGTTGCATGTTTTTGTGTGCCATC
Organism: Lyroderma lyra; assembly: GCA_004026885.1. Lineage (NCBI taxonomy): Eukaryota > Metazoa > Chordata > Mammalia > Chiroptera > Megadermatidae > Lyroderma > Lyroderma lyra. The sequence goes on along the minus strand of PVJL010000117.1, from coordinate 317,115 downwards.
ACAAGCATGTAGGAGCTTGAATTAGAGCAACGAACAAACATCATATTTATGGTTAAACTTAGCAAGAGTGGAAGTGAAATCTGGGACATGTTAATCCAAGTTTATGGGGATAATGCCATGAAGAAAATGGCAGTGTACAAATGGATTAAATGTTTTTCTGAGGGTAGAGAGAGTGTCACTGATGATAAGAGGTCTTGGTGGCCAGTAACAAGCAGAACTGATGAAAAAAATTGCAAAAAGTCATCAAATTTTGTGTCAAAATCATCTACTGACTTGGAGAAGCATAGCAGACCAAGTAAACATCAATAGAGAAACAGAAAAACCTTAACTTGAAAATCTTGGCATGAGAAAGGTGTGTGCAAAAATGGTCCCAACGGAGCTCATCAATGATCAAAAACAAAGGAGATTCAACAAAGGAAGTTTGCCAAGACTTCTTGGAGAGGCAAGACCATGTTTTCGGCTATGTGATCACTGATGATGAAACATGGATGTACCAATATGATCCTGAAACAAAGAGTCAAAGTGCACAATGGAAGTCAGGCAATTCTCTACAACCAAAAAGTTCCATCAGTCCAAATCAAGAGTCAAAATGATGTTGCTAATCTTTTTTGATATCAGAGGGATTGTTCATTATGAATTTGGTTGACAGTCAACCAGATTTACTATTGGGAGATGCTGAAAAGTCTGCGTGAAAATGTTAGATAAAAATAACCTGAATTTTTTGCCAACAACCCATGGCTCTTGCATCACAATGCACCAATTCACACGGCTCTGTCTGTGAGGGAGATTTTAGCCAATACACAAATTACTGTATTGGAACACCCACCCTACTTACCTGATCTGGTCCCAAAGACTTTTTTCTTTGCTCTAAGATGAAGGAAATATTGAAAGGAAGACATTTTTATCATATTTGGGACATCAAGGCTAATACAATGACAGCTCTGATGGTCATTCCAAAAAAAGAGTTCCAAAATTGCTTTGAAGGGTGAACTAGGCACTGGCATCAGTGCACAGCTTCCCAAGGGGAGTACTTCAAGGGTGAACATAATGATTCAGCAATTAGGTATGTAGCACTTTTTCTAGAATGAGTTCCTGAACTTAATTGTCAGACCTCTTCTGTCATCTTGTTAACATTTCTGTGTGCCCCTGCCAAACCTGGCATGCCTTTCACAGGCCCATTATCAGCATCATGTCTCACTCATAGTGTTCTTGTCCATTTGTCTACTCCTCCAAGCCCTCTCTCCCCATCTCCTTTCCTTGCCAGGCTCCCTCCTGTCAACTCTTCAGTTTTCAATACCCAGTTTAAGTCCCAACTTCAAGGACTGGGAAGCCTTTCTATTGTCCTGCCTGCCCTATCTCCAGCTGACTTAGCCCCTCCCACACCTCCTGGTCTCAACCATACTGCATCCATTCGTTCACGCATGCATGCATGTTCTCACCCTCTTCCAGGCACTGAGCAAAATAAATTAGAGATCCTGTCCTCATGGAGTCCCTGATCTATCGTAGCACTTTATATTCGATACGATAGTCACTGGTTTCCTTTTGAATCTCCACCAAACTGTAAGCTCCTTGAAGTCAGTAATCATGTCTCAAGTCACTTTTTTCCCCAGCCCCAGAAACCTCAGGCACTCAGTAAACACCTGTCATCAGTGAAAATCTTAATGAAGAAATTAATGCTGCCAAGATATGCTAGGTACACATGTTTTGACCATTTACTACAAAATTTTATTTAGTTTCCAAGGATTATATTCAAAGCAAAGACCTTACACTTGGACTTTCTAGGTTCCTACTACCCTCTCCCTCTGTACTGAAACATAAACATGGAAAACTCAGTATATTTTTCTAGATGTTCATTGAAACACCTTGAAAATGTTGGATTTAATTGGATTAAGACTGCTACATAAGATCAAAATGCAAAATTTGGGCCAGTTTTAAATAGCATCTCAGCAGCTATTAAGAGTGATTTGTGTCCCACTTCCAACTACTTACTAACTAGATGATCTTGAGCATTAGTTTAATTTCTCTGTACCTCGGGTTTTCTCGGCTCTGACATGGGGATAATAGAACCCACTGTGGGAATGCTGTTGTGAGGTTGAAATAAGCTAGTTCAGAGAAAGAGCTTGCCTCATAAAAGGTGATAGTGATGATATAGCTCAAGACCATGGAGGAAAGGGGATGGGGCAATATTATGTACAGGTTAATGCTGTGGGAGTTGGACAATACTGGGTTTATATCCTGGTTCTGCTATGTAGTAACTGTGTGATTCAGAATAGGTTACTTAACCTATCTGAACCATGGTGTTCTCTTTTCTAATGGGATTTACTAATAGCTATATCACCTTCTCCCACTTCTCCAGTTATTTGACCTTTGACCTCATTCCAAAGTTCACTCTATATTTTGAGCAGGTATCTAACCTTTAAACTGCAGTCTGCACAGTTAGATGGCATTGTAGCCTTCCATCCAGGATTCCCTTACACAGTGACATGTACATCCATGAGACTGAAAACTAGTGAACAAGAAACATGGTCCTTGCATTTCCCCCACCACTAGCACACTGGTCTTTGTGCAAATTAGAAGCAGATACTCTTTCTTCAAGATATTTGGTTGCCATATGTCATAAACTTGGCAATAAATACACAAAATTATGACTATAATACAATTGGTGCCCCCAAGGTTGAGTAGTATATAACCTAACACAGTGTTATATGCCAGCTGCCTCTACCGTCTCCCATTACCCTCTAAATTATCTTCAATGAAGCTGTGTCTGTTTGCTTAGATCTCACCAACCAGCCTCTGCTAACCTTGTACTTCTCTCTCAAGGCTCAACCTAAACCACTCTTTGAGGAAGCCATCCCTAACATCCTTCCCTACTCTGGACTAAGTCAAATGTTTACTCTGTCTCAACTCACTGTTAGTACTGTGTGCGGTACACACTCCTACTCTGAATTTATTATACTAGATTACAATTATTTGTTGACATGACTGATTCCCATTCTAAACAGTGAGTTTCTAGAGCAAGACCACCTGGAATGCTTACAAAAATGCAGATTCCTAAGCCTAACTCCTCATCTCCTGAGTCAGAATTGCTGGGCACAAAATCTAGAAAGCTGCATTTCTAAGTAAGTCTTACCTAGGGCACCTTAAGTCCTCTCAGTTTTGAAGCTCACTTTTCTACAGATGAAGGTACATATTTATTGCAGATATTGAAATAACAGGCATTGTGTTCCACTTGAAAAAATCCTTGGCTATTCATATCTTCTTAATAAGAAATGCTTTTGAAATTAACTCAAAATGGATTAAAGACCTTCATTAAGACCTGCAACAATAAACTGTATAGAAGAAAACATTAGTACTAAACTTATAGACCTAGGACTCAAGGAAGACTTCATGAACCTGACCTCAAACACAAGGAACGTAAAAGCAAAAATAAATGAATGGGATTATATCAAACTGAAAAGCTTCTGCACAGCAAAAGAAACCATCAACAAAGCAAAGAGACAGCCAACTGAATGGGAGAAAATATTTGCAAATAACGCATCAGATAAGGGTCTAATATCTAAAATATATAAAGAACTAATAAGACTTAATAACAAAAAAAACAAACAACCCAATTAAAAAGTGGGCAGAAGAACTAAACAGACACTTCTCCCACAAAGAAATTCAAATGGCCAGCAGACATAAGAAAAAATGCTCATCCTCATTAGCTATCAGGGAAATGCAAATCAAAACCACAATGAGATACCACCTCACACCTGTGAGAATGGCTGTTATCAACAAGACAAGGAATAACAAGTGCTGGAGAGGATGTGGAGAAAAAGGAACTCTGGTACACTGCTGGTGGGAGTGCAAACTGGTACAAC